>VKKT01004230.1:60408-72311 GCA_008038995.1 Haliotis laevigata | reverse complement strand
ATATATCAATAGTTTTAAAGAACTCATACTCACAGCCTTTCCCTTTTCTTTCATTTCCACCTCATACCGGTTGATGTAAGACTTAAACCGCCCGGACATTTTATATAAATATTAGTCAACTATTTCCCTTGCTTCATTTTGCTGTATATCCCACAACTTCCGCTTTCAATATAAGGGAGGCTACTCCCGCTACTTAGATAACAGTGACGTACCACAGATAATATTTACGCCAAGACGGCATGACTTGCAGTTAGTATCTACATTGTTCAACATACGCGAGCCAATAAAATCCACAGGAAGCACGTGAAATAAACATTTAGCACCCGAATGACATTTCCGATACTATGCAGAAATAACATCGCGACATATGATAGCAAATACACTGATGTCATTTTGAATTATTACTTGCTCGGAACTATTCTTTCCTTTCGTGGAAAACACTTGGATTCTCGTCGAATGAGCGAGCGTTTGGAAATCGGAATATCTCTCCTTGGTAATCTGGTATTTCATGATCTTCTCTAAGTTCTCAGTGACTTCCCACTTCTTTGGGATATGGATGTAATTGAAAGGACATGTATACTCAGTACCGTGGCGTTTTAATCGGATGTCATGAGGAATAGGCCCGGATATTTTGCTATCTTATAGATTATAAAATCGTGGGAAGTATATATATACACTAATACAGCCTAGTAATGTCTCCGTGATAAGAGTATGACTGTAGTTGCAACATTCCGGAACACAGGCGTTTAACAAGAAACAACTGAACGCCGCCGATGCCGTTATATCATCGTTCCTGGCGACAAGCATTCGCTGCTTACAAAAGGGATGGTTGAATCAACAAGGCTCTTGTTCAAATGATGTATAAGTAAGACAAAGTTTACTGCGGACTTACATTACTTATCAGTGCGCCAATTGTCTTGAATTCACTCCCGACCTGTGTGATTTCTTTAGCTGCCATTTTGGAGTTAATAACCTCTCACAACAAGGAAAGCTTAATGCAGAATTGTTAGGGTATTTCGTCTTCCTGGGTGACTAATCCGCAGCGTACTAGGGCAGACTTAGAAGACCTGATAATACTGTCACTGATACTGTAAACTCATTTGTCGAAGTTTTCCGCTCCCGTGTCAACCCGAAGTAACTTATTTCCTCATAAAGAGACACAGCATTGAAGCAAACGGGCGTGCATTGGTTTTAGAACTGTATGAACCTTTTTCACATGACCAAGCCTACACACCCATCACCCACTCCCCTTCTTCTCTTTAATGCGCTGTGTCACTTTCCCCCTCCCTCACACACAAGCGCGCGCACACACAAACACACTCTCCCCAAACCCATAATCCGGCACGGCGGTGCATGAGATTAGGTCAAAACCAATCTAGATGATAAAACAGGTAAATCTGGATATATTTATGGAGTTAGCATTTGGAAAAGAATTGACTCCACGGGGCTACTTTTCTCCTCAACACACTCCACGTAAACTCGCTGCAGTGGTGGCCCAGAAAGGCTTACCTTGAAAACATGTACTTGTGTCAATTTCAATTTGAAATGTCACTTAGTTGGTTGACATTAATTTCTGTACCGTCCAGAGGTACAGAATCTTCAGCAAAATCAACATTTACATTGAGATTGAGGAAATCCTTGGCCCGAGAGCTTTGACATGTTTCACAAGAGAATCATCAGACAAATAACTATGTCCTAAAGTGCACACTGAAATTTTGTGATGATGAGCTTCCAAGTTAATCAAACCACATCCTCTCATTTTAATTGATAAGCATAAACGATTGAGCTAAGAGCGAGGGTTTGGGGCTCTTTTGTCAGACATGATTCAGTGCTCTGAATTTCTTGTTTCGTTCAATCTAGAACACCAAAAGAATAACATAGAACGGGCACAACATAAGTATTTGTGGCTTTGACTTTATTGCGAGCGTTCAGCCCCGAATTCGGGATTTTCGTTAGTCTACATTTGCCCGAAGTTTGTTCTTATATTGCCAAGTAGTTTGTCTCAAACCTGCATCCCTTACAACGTACACATGAGATGCCAATTAACCCCTCCCGAGGTAGACTGATCCTTCTTTCCCCTTCTTGCCTTGTTTCAGAGGACTTCCAAAAACAGACCTGGAGACGAAGCCTGGTTGAGGAACTGAGGGAAACCGGTTTAACCTGGGAGGCTACCAAGAGCATAGCCACTGACCGGCAAGCGTGGAGGACAACTGTTGAGACCTTATGATCCTCAAGGAGTAACGAGGACAAAGTCAAGTAAGTCTTGTTTCAGATGAAGAATATTGCTATCATTATGCTTCAAAGATTCAAATGAATGAATGCAACAAAGATGGTTCGGGTGATCCTGGCAGTCAGGCTGGTTAGGCTCATCATCAGCTCAGCACCAAGCCGATTTCACCCAGGCGAAGGAGTCGGTTGGAATGCTATTCTCTTCAGCACACCGGCATATATGCATGGTGCAGTTGTTTCCAAGAAAGCCTATCACTAAATGACTGACTCTTGACAGAAAGACTTCACCCGGTTTACTCACATGCTGTGTCGTCCAGGGGCCGGATCTACAAAGCGTTCGAAGCGATACGATACGTACAACCTATTGTAACTTTATGACAGAAATCTTAAGCGATGCACAAAGCTATCTTAGTGAAAGCATCTCGTAAAGTTAAGACAAAAGTTGACAATGGCTAGTGGCTATCGTAAATCAAACACTTCAGTCGTAACCTTAGCATCAAGATGGCGACATATTTTTTCCTTGGCTTATACGAAGAACAAGCGTCAACATGGTCACGACTGAGGGTGTTTCGAGACCGAACTCGGATTCTGTATACGCTGGTGATGAGAGCATAATACGGAGCTAACGTCTACCACGTCATGCCATTTTTGAGCTCCTAAATTCACTATCACCATACCTTATTTCCAAAACTGAGCGTACGCATGCATTGTCACCGGAAACAAAGGTTTTAATTACCCTCAGATTTTATGTTTAGGGATCCTTTTTCACTGAACTAGCGGACTGTCATGGGATATGTGTGGATCGGACCCCAGCAGAACTAAATCATGAACTCCTCATTATCATAAATCAAATTCCACGTTGAGTCCAGACATGCATCGCCAGAGGACCACCATATAAACAAATATGTGCAAAAGTACACAATATAATTCTGTCAGGAAGAAATCCCAAACTCCGGAATTTATTGCTATATATAACCCATTACGAGAGGTCAACGAGGGTGGTCTGCTCTGTTGTCAGACATGATCCTTCTTGTGATGTGGTCAAAACCCTAGAATAGAAAAATTACTGTTATTACTGCAAAAGTACTTGCATATACCTAAGATCCAGATTTTCTTGCATTCCAAGCAGCTCAATAGAATGAAGAGACTTCAGAATCCACTGTGGTTGGGGTTTAGGGGAAAGGTAGTAATTGGTAACATGATTTAGCCTCTCATTCAATTTTGGGTTAAAGAAGTTTACCGCCCAAATCCTTTCTGCTCTTTCCAAACCATATCGTTAAAAAAGCAGTGCGATGACAAGAGATCAGTCAAACATTATTATATTGTATATTCAAACTTGCATGTTATGGAGCTGAAGTGTTTGGGATCAGTTATGTCTCCTTTCTTGGGAAGAAAGTACCTTTACAGAACCATGGAGTGACATCCCATGTATCTACGAGAGAACTGAAACATTGAAGTAATGGTGTTTGGACACAAGGGAACAGTTTCCAGTACCGGTTTCAAATACCATCAGGCCCTAGTGTTATATTAAATTTGGAACCTTTCGATAACACTTTATCAGGCCGTCTGGTGAGATGTAATACCAAAATGGCGCAGTTATTTCTTAGGCATTGCATGATAGCAATCAGAGATCTATAGTGCCTCATGGTTACAGTCCACAACTGTTTCCAGAACCTTTCTTTGGAATCCACGGGGGGGGGCTGTTATCATGACCACAGTCATGCCTTGACTTGAGTTGCCTGTAAAATTACTCTTCAGTATTTTTTCAAATATTTCTGTTTTAGTATTTTCTTTGTTTCTGGCCAAACCTTTACTTCTTTCTAAGAGAATCAACAATTTCTATAAATACCTTTTCAATTGTTGCTCTGAATTTCAGTTTTAATTTTTTGTTTCAAATTGACTTGTGCATTCTTGACATTGGATTCCCTGATGATTTTAATTTAAGGCTCAATCCAAGAAAGGTATTTGATAGTTTCAGTTAGTTTTACTTGTAACCAGGTTTTCTGTCGTGTTATTTTTAAAAAATCATTTTCATAGTTATCAGAGTTCTGACGGCAGCGTGTATACAAACAGCAGCTAATTTTATGTAATGGAAAGTACGCATAAAGTTTCATAGAAATACTTTCTATTTCATGTTTAGGAAAAGTCTCATTTAGCTGTTTAATAAGGTACATCCTGTATTTCATCATAAACAGAAAGAAACAATAATATTATTATTATTGTCGTCGTCATGGGTTTTAAAGCCAATAATTCATGTAATATACCCTTCAATATACTTCCCCCTTACATGTAACTATGTGTTTCTATTATCACTTCCTCCTAAGGAGAAACCGGATACTGCCGAGACTTCAGATTGCTCTCCATAATTGTTTTATTCAATCGAGGCTATACCCAGTCATATCCCGGCCGTTACAGAACAATAGCAGAAATTCAAAGTCAGATGTTGCTGCCTCTGAAGACAATACTCTAACTCCCCTTCCATTGGACTGTTTCAGAAAAGATAATAGATTATTGAGCTCAAATTGTCTGGCTGTACATCGTGCAGATGACTATGAGAATATAGACTGAGACTGGATGTAGATAATCAAAGTATGGCTGGGGGCGATGAGGAAGTCTAATGCAAGTCTGGGAAGCAAACACTTTTTACATCGATATAACATTGTGATAATACTATTTAAGTTAGATTCAAAGTGAAATCTACCTATATCGATTATATCTGAGGTTTTCCTTATTACCTTAATATATACATTACGCAGTAGAAGTAAGTATGAACTTGGACACATAATGCATTTACAATACATTAGAAACTGCTGTCCAAAAAAACTAGCAATATACACACAAAAAACACACAAAACCTTACAACTACCTACACTGTAAAATGTGTATAGAGTGCGAGCATGGCGTGTTTAGGTGTAGTTTGTATCTGAAACGACAGTTCTTCTGATGTGTTCAGGCGCGTAGCAAGGAAATTTTTTCGTGTAAGCCCGATAGGTTGCAAAGTTTCATATTTAAATAGTATTGAGGGCTTGCCCAGCCTTTTTAGTAAAAATCATGCGTAAGCCCGGGCTTTTTTTATTATGGAAGCTACGCCCCTGGTGTTAGACCCTGAAGGTGTTAAACTAGAACTCACCAAACGTGTGCACGGTTAACGATAGAAACACATTCCTAAACGTGTTAAGACTTGTACATGTTGTATATGTTTACATTTCAAAACTCTAGCATAGGAATATCAGTTATTATTTCAACCAACTACATTGAGCAACCTGTTTGCTTAAGGAGTCTGGTGGTTGAAGGAGCGGCCATTTGAGGTGCCATTGCTCAGTTCAACATACCACTTTGACCCAAACGTTGTCTAAACGGGAGGTAGAATGGGTATGGTTCTATCAACCGGATGCCCCTCTTAAGTAATGTCCAAGAATTGAATTTACGGATATCATTTTACCATAAAAATCTTATGCTCTTTAGTCTTGGGCAATAACTGTTTCGGTTCTTTTATTATTTTGATTCCCGTGCCAGAAGACGGTGGCTCAGGTGCCACACTGGTGATGTTGACCCCAGAATACCTGGATCAAATCAGCCAAACGTTTAACATGGTGAACAAATACAGATTTTTGTGTAATACTTGTTAGGGTACACTATCCTCCCGGTGAGTGAGTGAATTTGGTTTTACGCCACTTTTAGCAATAATCCAGCAATATCACAGCGGGGGACACCAGAAATGGGCTTCACACATTGTACCCATGTTGCTAGTCGAACCCGGCCTTCGGAGTGACGAGCGAACGCTTTAACCACTAGGCTACCCCTCCTCCCCTTGGTGACTGAATCCTTTGGATACCCCTTGTTGATACGCTGTGGTGGGAGGCGAGCAAGGATGCAGAATAATGTTTATTCGACACACGACACAACATCCTGTCTTGTTCGACCCCAAAAACGAGGAGTCCAGGAAATTGAGAAGAGAAAACTATACTCAAAATATATTGATTGATGGTCGAGATTCCAGGTGACCGAAGCCTCTGACTATCCGTCGATTTCACTGAACCTATGTGCAACATCTTAAGTTATTATGGGCAAGTTAGATAATGTCTCCCTTCGGATACAGCAAAATCTAAATGCATTGTCAGTCACCCAGTTTGCCATGGTGAGGTTGCTTTTTCTGTACAAAGGACACTGACCTCCAGTCGCGGTATTGTTCGGGACAAAGCTCACCGCATGTACGACATGTCTGAACAGGGCATTGCAGCGGAAGTAGAGTCAAGGCATCACGCCAGCAAAACGTTTCACACACAAAAAATGATGGTGTGATAGGCTAAACGAACACATATCTGTTCGTCCTTATCTCACTCCATAAAAAGTGGGTAATTTTACAACAGCGTAGAGGTGTATATCCCTACACCTTCCCAATGTTAAACGTGTACTTGTGAACAATTTGTGACATAAAATCCTGTCCGATTGACATCTTTGTGGTCAGAGTCAAGATGGCATAGATTCTGAGGAGGGTTTCTGCAAACTGTAGATACAAATATCTATTCTCGTAAAGATTTTTCCCTGTGTGACAAAGTCAGGCCCAAATATTTTGAAAATAATTTGAAAACAATATTATTGATAATGCCTTCTTCAACCGCCATGGAGTGTGAACAAGGGCGATGTGGTCTCGGGGATACATTGGTGCTAACCTCCACACTTAGTTGACATGAATAGTTACGATACCAAACAGAAAAATTACCAGGTTTGTCTGGCCTATGACAATACTAAATATAATCACCATTGTCCAGATCACAAGGTTGGTCAATGAGCCACTGATTCATGGCACGGGACTAAAATACATAAAAATAGATGGGACTAAAATACATAAAAATAGATGTCACAAAGTTCATCTTTTCTTGCACTTTTCTTTTTAAAAGACTGACAATACGGTTTTTCTATTTACGTGGCATGGCTTGACTGAAAAGCGGGCCCATTCTACCATGCACCTGTCTAGTTGAAGCAAGGATCAAAGCGGTGCTCCCAGACCAGGGAAACAGGCTGTTCACGACAAACAGGATATCTAATGTATGGATGTAACATTTTTTAAAAACATCCGAGCTATTAATGTACCAGTTTCTTCCGCTGTCGGTTTGGAGTGTTTAATAGGCTCGCTTTTCACAACAGGTCATCTATGTCTAGATGCCTGTATAGGTACCATGATTTAATAACATGACAAATACTCTGAGGTTTTCATATCACGCTTTGATCTAATTGTTTACAAGAGTAGTTCCTTTTTTCAATCTAATATCAGCAATATTTCCTGAATTATAATGTGAGTTATCGATCCCTGGAGAGTAATATCATTTGTCATGACCAGGGTAATGTTATTGACAGTTTACATTTCCCAGAATAATTGAAATATGATAATATAGACAGGCCTATACAAAAGTTTACAGCCAGCTGCATGGATGTCCATTGTCCAGTCAGTTGTATATGTTTACGTCTATATCAATATAGAAATATTGATGGTTCTTCATCTGTGTCAACACCTGACTCGTCAGATCTTTTCTGTACATATTGTATTCAAGATTATGCCCATTTCGATTGTTCCCACTGAATGTAATAAACATCGTTATTCACACAGTATCCTATTCACATGTAATTATCTCACATGCATGTAGACGTATCTGCGTCGACCAGGAGGCCTAGTAATGAGAGTATCCGAACCATAGTTGTCATGGACACACAGTTGTAACGAGAGAATAAACAGACAGACAGACATACGCTTGTTTGTACAACCAATGGCTCAGCGATTTATGAGAGACACTAGCACAATGTAAAAAAGCTAAAGTACATGTATAATATATACTCATGCCAATAATGGTTGTCACCCCCTTCAATTTTTTTAATTGGAGAGGGTGTGTGGGGTGGAGGTGTGTGGGGGGTTGGGGTGGGGAGGAGGGTGACAACCATTATTGGCATGAGTATATAATACATACATAAATATCATTTGTATAACATATTACGTCGTATAAGAAGTATATATGTTATTGCAGGCCCTGGCACTATCAAAGGTTAAGACGGGGTTATTAAGTAAGGAATAAAACTGATATACTTTGTTGATGTAGCCGTGGTGTCTAAACGTCCATGAAGGCTAAACATGAAGCGGGAAATGGTTATTCGATTGTAATGTATTTGATTAACATGTATAAAAACAATATATACTCTCCATTAAATGGCATAGGCGTATTTTCCAGAGTTTAATCTACTTACTTTAAAGTGTGATAACACACGTAATTATGGATCAGTTGCAGCCACATTTCACAATAGAAAAGATCAAATATCTGTTAACATGTATAGCTTATAAAAAGATCAATAACTGAAGGCGTCCGTTCCCATTTGGCCGTTGTCTTCTGTTATGGATACCATGAGCCCCCGAAACTACTCTGAACCGTCTCGACATAGACTGAATAAGTCTTTGAATTCCACCTTATGTAAATTTGGCACATTCCTTTTGCAACGCCAACGACAGTTGATCTAACGCCGGTTGACGTGCATCCCACATGGGGTTGAGGTCGGGCGATCTGGAAGGCCATGGCAGCACCTTAATGTTCTTATTCTCAAGATACTGAATAGTGGTATGTGCTGTGTGAGGCCTGGCATTATCTTGCAGGAACAACTCCCTCAGGCGGTCAGTGGAGTCACGTGATTTCGTCTGTGTACCGAAAAGGTGTAAAATTGCCCCGAAGGCGCACAAAGTCAGATTTCTACGTGTAGGATATTGTTCCCCACATCATGACACTCATACCACCATATCGGTCAACCTACGCGATACAATACTGGACAAAATGTTCATTTTAGTGTCGAAAGCGTGATTCGTCACTGAACCATACACGTCGCCAGTTTTGTAGATTCCGGAATCGTAAACAATTACGACTGATTTGCGCCGACAGTCTGCTCAAACCAGGCACTGCACTTGCAGTTGCTGTGACAGTTCCATTGCGGAAACGAAGTATACTCGGAAGTGGTAATCCGAGGTCTACCGCTCTTGCGTATAATTGGTTAACTTTGTTGATATCGGTCCCATAAACGACTGATGGTACTCTTTGGGAACATTGACGTGATGTGCAACAATTGACACTCCCGAGCCTGCATATGTCCAATGACAATGTTTTGATACACAGCTTTGAGTCGCGGCATAACGATATTCTTTCATTTAGTTAAAAAGTGCCAATGAGTCAAAAAGCAAAAACGGCCTAATATAGGCAATGTCCCTCCTCACGCTGATGACCCGAGTTCGATTCCCAACGTGGGTACAATGTGTGAAGCCCATTTCTGGTGTCCCCCACCGTGATGTTGCTGGAATATTGCTAAAAGCGACGTAAAATTAAACTCACTCACTCACTCATGAGTGGAACATACAATATTACGGTACAACGTTCAGGGGAGACGTATGGTATATCTGTCTTCCATCTAATAAGGTCAAACTGATGTACATATATCTTTGCCATATATATACATGAAGTTGAAGTTGACAACGTTGACGTACTTTACGAATATTTAAATGCAGGCATCATCAAGATGTTCTTTATATTTCAGTACAAGAACATTGTTTTTATATGTAGCCGCTTCAGCTGTGACCCTTAATTCTCTAATAATGTGTGACGTCTTGGCGAGAGCTGTGCTGAAAGATAGGGATCTGTAAATGATTAAAAAACTATTTATGTCTTTAAGTCTGTACGTTCTGTGAACGTAAACACAGCTGCCGGACAATACTTAGGTTTATCCCAGTTGAATTTAATAATATACGTTTCATTTATTACGACATAGGTTGCTATCATTATGAAGCTCGGTACTGAGAAAACATTTCCCTCGAGATGTCAAGTTCATTAAATATCCCCAAAACATTTCATTCACTCTTCAAAAATAGAAACACATAAACCGTTTTAAGAAGCATTTATTGCGTTAGTCAAAGAGCAATTATTTCATATAGTTGCGATAGTGAAAAATTCACACGTCTGTAGACAAAGGGTTTGCCAACACAACAGCAGCCTTTCTTCTTGTGTTTCTGTTTACGTGAGTCCACGTGATGGCGTCAAAGTCAGTACCTTGTAAGGCCACCATTGACAGCAATTACTGTTCGGCACCGTCTCGGTACAGACTGGTTAAGTCGACGAAGTCGCTCTTGGCGAATTCTTCCCCATTCGTCCTGCAATGTGATGGCCAGTTACGGAAGTGTCCGAGGCGTTTTGACGTTGACGTACACGTCGATCGAGTTCGTCCCATATAGGTGTTCTATCGGTTTTAGATCTGGCCCCGATTTCTCGAAACAAACTTAAGTTTTTACTCAGATTTCAAACTGAGTTTGACAATTTGAAACAGCTGGATTTTTAACTCAACTGCAATCAAAACAGGGGCGACAACTGGCCTTCTTGGTCGAATCCCCACTTCACGCAATCCATTCCTGACAGTTTGGTCGGAAATTCTTCTCAAAACAGGGATGCCTTGTGCAGTCTCCACGGCTGTGGCAAGATGAGGATGCAAGTGAGCATCCCGGATGTAGCTGTTCTTGGGTGGTAACTCTTGGACGTCGGCAACAAGGGCGATCTTCTGTGGAATTGGTCTGCAGGAAACAAACCCAAAGGCGAGATATGGTGCTCTGATGAACGTTGAATTAAATGTCAGGCAACTGCAGACGGCGACTCCCCAGCTTCAAGGCCGCCTATATCAGTGTATGAAATAAGCTTAAAAACCCAGCCAGGCATCAGGGCTGGTAACTTCAAAATGTTACCAGCCCATTGGATTTAACCAGACCAGACAATCCACAGAAATTACTTAGATATATGGAACACGTTTTCTAAAACAAATGTACCAGACCATCGGGCTGGCTAGCTGTAAATGTAGGCCGTCAGTTAGAAATCTAGCCCGCCTCGGGCAGTCGGTCGGACGGGCCTTATTTCATACACTGCCTAGCGGCATTCAGTTGTGGCGTGATGATTTCCTCTTTTTCAGGCAAAACGAACGACAAAAATTGTACACAATGTTGGCCTTTTATAGTGATCGATACCGCATGTTTTTCCGCTAACTTACACGTGCAATTTGTTTTGCATGTTTTCTTGGTGACGTTATTGCGAATAGTTCTTCAAACGCTTCTAAACAAGGGGGAATGTTAAAATTGCCGTATTTTGGCGCTGAAGCTAGCTTTTTACAATCACACAAAGATGAAATAGTTTGGAAAATACAAGTAGTTTAATTCTATTGTTTTTGCCACAGCTGCAAGAGTCCAATATTCTCAAAACCGCCTTTTTAAAGAGTGTATATAGTGTTATACATGATGAGATAAATCAGTCGGATAAACTAAATATGACGGTCCGATAAATATGCTAATAAGGTAGCAGAGGAGGAACTTCCTTGAATCCATATGCATGAATAGGAAGTCTCAATAATAACACAAATATTGTCTAGCGTCCCATATTAATTAAGAATTCCCAGCGTGTGGTGAATAGGTAATACTGTACAACTCTGTGAGAAGTTAGACGGTTCAGTCAAACATTTTTTCATTCGTGATTTGTAAAGGTTCCTTGAGAAACAAAATGTCTTAAACATCAAATGTTTTAGAGTGGCAGAAAGTGTATGATAAAGAGATAAGTGAGGTGAGGTGGGGTGAAATTGGGTTTTACGTCGTGCTTGAGAATATTTCGCTCATATGA
>VKKT01004230.1:35206-54300 GCA_008038995.1 Haliotis laevigata | reverse complement strand
TGTATTGCCCCCATGTACACTAGAAATATAAGGTGATCAGCAATACATCAGCTGGCTCATCCCACATGAAGCCTGGTGTATTGCCCCCATGTACACTAGAAATGTAAGGTGATCAGCAATACATCAGCWGGCTTATCCTACATGAAGCCTGGTGTATTGCCCCCATGTACACTAGAAATATAAGGTGATCAGCAATACATCAGCTGGCTTATCCTACATGAAGCCTGGTGTATTGCCCCCATGTACACTAGAAATGTAAGGTGATCAGCAATACATCAGCTGTATTGTGAATAATGCAATGGTTATAGCAAATTATTTCAGCAGGAAACTCTGTGGTGTATTCAGGAGATGCATCTATCTTCACTACAGGCTGTGACATTTCTTATGTTACCTCACTGTTTGTGAAAATAAACTATTACCCAAAACTTGAGTATTTCTCAAACACAAAATAACAATAATATATATTTTTTTCTAATTTACTGGTACCCACAATGCTTACCGATCAGTGGTATATTTGTATTAAAGTATCCTTGGTATTTGTTTCAAATCAACATTGTACAGATTAATATTCACTGATCAAAACACGAGACCAGCCAGGAGTACAGGGAAACTGAGGTGAACGTCAATTGAAGGTTAGTGGAGTTGTCTCCCTTGTTTACCATGCTCATGCCGGTCACACCACATCATCTTGTCTCAGAGATGATTTAGTAACAGTATTATTTAAACTTGGAAATCCAGCCACTGAAAAACTTGACATAAAACAAACAAATAATTTTACTTCATATTTTTTTTATATCTGTATCTATACTTTAAATGATATGTAAACATTTTTATTACAAAAAGATCATCTCAATAAAAAAGGCGACATAAACCAGCCCATCAGCAAAAACAAAGTGGACGGAGTGGGTGTCTAATACAGAGACACCTGGTTCATCTTCATGAAATAACATTACATTGTTTATTAGTCGATACAATAAATAAAGTAGAAATAAAGACCAAACAATACATAAATGATCTGTGTAGACATATAATAAAACATATTAGCATGTGAAATCTTTGACAGCCTTTGATAATCAAGGTGATACTACCTGTGCCACTATGCAGGAATTACTTTAGGATTTCACATATTTCAAACAAAACTGCAAATATTATAATAATAATAATGACATTTCAAAAAAGTATAAAATGCAAAGTCTGAGGTAATTATATAATTTTTGATTCTGTCAGATCAACATGTAGATTAAAGTTTGTACAAATGATTGCATATATCAGATTTGTCATCCTACTGCTAGTATTGTATATATTGTAATGCTGGACCTTTAAGTAAAGATGCCATGATTGAAACTAAATTCAAACAAAGTGATTCAATAAACCATTCGACTAAAGTGTCTTTGTCACCAGAAACAAGGCTGAATTTAATCATATAAATATAAACGTCTAATGCTGACAAAGTTTTAACATGAACATAACATTAAAGAATGTACACATAGATATCACAGTGGCTTATCACAGTCTCATGTTCCAATATAAATATGCATATATACAATTTCACACAGGATTCAACATGACTTCTCTTCTTCTGTAGACATTTCACAATTATGACAGTCACTTCATTTCAAGAACACATATCAAGGCATATGTTATTTTTCTTGAACATATACCATAAAATAAATCAATGATGCCATTTATAGATGATTTATCTGAATTGTAGACCTATCTGAACAACATGTCTGGTGTGTGGAAGGATTATTGTTCAGCATCTGGGTCTGGATGTGGTTTGTTGTCATTCATCAGGTCAAGAATCCGCTTCTTGTCCAGTTCTAGTTTTGCAAGGTCTGATTTGGCCTGGGTAAGTTTCCCAGATGCAGCTTTGCGGAGGTTGTCATGTTTGCCCCGATCCTTGCTGCCTCCTTTCTCAGCAAGGTCCATCTCGGCTGTAACTTCTGTCTCCAGGGCTCCGATAGTTTCACTGACCTTCAGGATGTTTTGGTTGACCTCAGCAAAGTCAGCACAGAGATTGTCATACTTGTCCTGTTGGTAACACAAAAGGACATGTGAGTACACTTTTAGCACAGTTCAAGTACACACTGCACTCTCGGTGAATCAAACCTAGCACATGGGTTTAAGAAGCGAATGTTTCAAAGATTCCTGATTTATAAAAGCTGTGAAGAAATATGAACAAAATGATTCCCAAATAACACTGCACTATTGAAGCCATTGATTGATTAGGACCAGTTCCAGAAGAAGAATTATTTGTTTGTTGTTTAACGCTGCACTGAGCAATATTCCAGCTATATGGCGGCGGTCTGTAAATAATCAAGTCTGGACCAGATAAAACAGTGATCAACAGTATGAGCATCAATCTGTGTAACTGGGATACAACCAAGACATCCAACATGACCACCCGATCCCGTTAGTTGCCTCTTATGACAAGCATGGGTTTCCGAAGACCAATTCTAGCTCCGATCTTCAGGGGTTGAATTATTTATTATTTTGCTCACCTGAGTATTTTCTTTGGTGTCTTCCGTGGTAGAAGTAGTCTCCCCTTGATTGCCAATGCTATTGAAGACTGTATTGTAGAGGGCAGTGCCTGTCATGTTGGCCTGCACGAAGCTTGGCGGAACATGCCGAGTGAGCACTGTTGTGCCTACAAATATTCGAAAGCATAACAGAAACTGAACAATAATCCATTTAATAATCATTCATCTGTTTCATTAGTGATATGGTTGATTCAATAGAATTTAAATCTCATTATTCTGAGTGCAAAAGTAATGGTGGGGGTGAAATATATGTGGTGGTGGTGGCGTGTGGTCCTGTGCATAGAGCTGAGGTCACAAATCAGTTGAAGTTATGCAACATCAGGCACGGAGAGTCCTCTGATGGGTGACCATGTTTGGCAGCTTGACTCCCGAGAGTTTCCAGGACATCAGTCCTGCCCCACAACAATGCAAATGTGATTTCACCTTAGGCAAGTGAGTTTGTTAAAAATTGCCCCTGTTAACCCAGCAGAAAATGGGTACCCGGTGAGATAAATCAAGTGGTTATTAACTTTCTAGCGCCTCACAGGCAGTTTGGGTTATTCAGTGTAAAAATAATCAGATTCTGATAACAGTGTCCAGAGAGCAACTAGATAGATGGATACTAGGCTCTATATAAATGAATTATAATTATTAAATAGAGTTCAGGGTTTGACTTCGATTATTTCACACAGATGTGCTACACATGTGAGCTCGAGGGACTGCTTTTAGAAAAGCTATTGTGAGTGAGCGAGTGTGGTTTTACTCCGCTTTGAGCAATATTCCAGCAATATCATGTCGGGGAAACCAGAAATGGGCTTCACACGTTGTTCCCATGTGGAGAGATACTATTGTGACTTATGTCTGTTTTGTAGTGTTAACGCACTGGGATACTATGTCACAGTTCAACATGGACACCAACACATCTGGTATGATGCACAGGGGATCAAACCACAAACCCTCCGCTCCCTAGGCAAACACTTGATCCACTACACCACACAGTAAACAGTACAAGAGTTCCATGCAGTAAGATGACACTGACCAGCTGTGGAGTACTTCTGGCTGAGTTCCCCGATCCTTCTGTTGACTGCTGGGGTGGCTCCTTGGGCTTCTGCCTGGACCATCTTGTCACTCACACCTCCCAGCATGCTCTGCAGCTTGTCTGTCATCGAAAAGTTCGAATACTTGGAAAGTCTGGGGACACAAGAATGTGTTTGATTGAAACATATTTTATTCAATTAAGAAACGGATTGGGCACAAGTTATCCAACTTAAATAAGCCCTCTCCACATAGTTACAAGTGTATATTACGATAAAGTTCAACAAGAGGCAGACAAAGGGTATAGATATGTACAGACAGAGTTATCAAGAATGTGTAATCACAGAAATATAAATAAATGTTTTAGAGTGAATGAGTGAGTTTAGTTTTACACCACTTTAGGCAACCTTCCAGCAATACCATGACAGGCAACAGCAGAAATGGGTGGCACACATTGGACCCATGATGGGAATTGAACCCTGGTCTTTGGCGTGACGAATGAATGCTTTAACCACTAGGCTACCCCACCAGTCATAAATGCTTTTGATGACTCAAGATTCCTTTTGAGGAGAGCAAAGATGAATTTGATGCTAGTGATATTGATCAGATTCTGACATCAGTATTTAGAAACCTGCCAGTGAACTTTAGTGCCTTAGAATTTCAGAACAACCTGTGTCCACACTGGGTACGGTGTATGTGAATGTTTAACATCTAACAGAAACAAAGGCCCTTTGACCCACCTGTCTTCAATCCTGTCCTGTGTGAACCGCAAACCCTGGGAGTCTACAGTGGGGAGAAGCTTCACATCCAGGAGATCCTCCACAACCCTGGACTTGCCATCCTCATTGTGGTGGTTGTTGAACAGGTTCTGAAGCAGCTTCTCTGCAGCCTGGTCACTGTTGGCGTTGGGCTTGGACAGAGCAGAGGATGACCGGTTGAAGCGGGCAAAGAACAGGTCGTCACATATGACAGTGAGAGCCCGTTGGTATTCCTTCACGAACGCTGGATTAGCATCATCTCGTAGGTCACCTGGGATTAAGAATCAGTATTAATGTAGTCCTATGTTATCAACACAAAGACAGTTTTAGTCAGCCCTTGCATTCACTATACATCGAGTACAACAAACTTCTCTTGACCTGAAAACAACAAATCTGCTTAAAAAAGAAAGAGACACCTACCTGACTTGATATGGGCAAGACAGTGCACCATCACCAAGACAAACTCTCCCACAGAGTCCAGACGGGCTGAGCGAAGGTACAGAATACGGTTGTTGGCATCGAAGTGGAATGAGTTGCGGTATAGGTTTCCAGAGAGATGTTCATTGGCTGGGATCTTGTCTGCCAGCAGGATGGTGACTGGAGCATGATGACAATGGCGACCTACTAGGTCAGCTATGAAGCAGCCGAACTTGTACACAATGAAAGACCTTGAGGTGACCTTGTTCAGGTCAACTGGTTGTAGTTCCTTGTCATTCGCCCAGTCTGCATCTCTCGAATCCAAGGAGGAGTCTCCTGGGAAAAGTCATGTGTTGTTTGCTTTAAGCTATATACTTTGAAACAACAGGAAGTCCAATGTCAGATGGCAAAATATTTCACCAAACATCTTAAGTCTAATGACTTCTCACAAATAATTTTGGCCCCGAGAAAACATCCATCCCGACCCCCCTCCAAATTTTTCATACAAATTTTGTCAGTGGTACTTATATTTTATACCAACATTCTGTTCTTTACCTGCAGTTGGTGTGGAGGAGTTAGCGCCATTAGCCAGGGTTTGCTTCATGGATTCCAGCTTCTTGTACAGCGGCGACGCCATCAGCAGACTCATCAACTCAGCCTCATTCAGGGGTGCAGCCATGTTGTATGTTTCAGGAAGTGCCTCAGGCTGGCTAGCAGGGGCAGAGGTCAGAGGGGTGACTTCCTGTGGAGCTGGTGCGGAACTACCCACTGGGTCCTGTCTGCTCAACAGGTCGATGTTCAGTGTCTCTTGCAGAGTAAGCATCTGCATTAGGAAAGCAGGAATAATTAAGACACAAATTCCTTCAGTATATGTTCATTTTCACATATTAACAAATTTCATGTAATACAGTAATTTATTAATTTACCACTTTGTAAATGAACAAAAATGAGTTGTGGGTAATACAACTGAATATGTGGAAGGATCAAAATAAGAAACAAGGACAGGGAACCAACATGGGCAGTATTAACCAACTGAACAAACATGGTGTTAAGTCATCATCAAACTCACTTCATCAGCCTTGAGTCTGTCCCTTTCACTCCTCTGTCGTGACTCAAGGTCGCGCTTCTCCTCGCGGAGATTGTCCTTCACCTCCTCCTGCTTCTTCTTCAGCTTCTCCTCTTTCCTCTTCCTGATCCTCTCCTGGAGGCTGGTGTTCATCCTCAGTCTGTCTGCCTCCATCTTGTTGAGGAGAGACTGCAGGTCCCTTTCATGCTGCTGCATGATACGTTCTTGCTCACTCTTGCTGGCGCCTTCAGTCTTCAGACGTTCCAGCTCCTCCTGTAGAACATGCAGCAAAGGAGTGAGTGAATGTTATTGAACACTGCAGTCTACAATATTTCAGTTTGAGATGAAACCAGTGGGTTATAGCATGAGCAAGAATTTTAAAATTAACAATGGGTATCATACATAGATAAATTCCAAATTGTAGTCGTCATAGGTCCAATCCCAATCTGCACTGGCTACTCTTTTGACCAGTTTAGAATACTGTGGTTCTATCGTGCCTGAAAATCACACAAAGTTATGTTCTACATCTTCGCTAACCTGGCAATGGTCAGGTCAAATATTTTTCCATGGCACATCAGAGTATTCTACTGTATTGACAACTAACAGTCTGACACAATTTCATTACAGTGCACCATTTTTTGTCGCCGAGACACAACTGCATCTGACCTGCATCTTCTGCTTGCGTTCTTTCACCAGATCATCTTTCCTCTTGTTGAGGGATTGGATGTTCTTCTCATGTTTCTCCTTGTCCCGCTTTGTATCCTCCTCTAGCTGTCGAGCATACTCCTCCATTTCAGAATCCAGTCGCTTCTTCTCTGCCTTCTCAAACTCTGCAACATGAGAGAAGTGCAGAATCTATACCCATGAGCAGAAATGAACAACAAATTTTGGCAATGCAAGACTTGAGTGAGTGTGAACTTAGCACAGGCTGCATTACATAATTACATGTTAGAAGAATATGAACCAGCAAATGACTGAAAAGATAACATCTAATCTGGTGGCCACACCACAGTACTTCTCAGAGTACTGGTCTCTTCCAACTGAGAGGGTTAGGAAACTACACATTTCTTCTACCACCCAATGCATATATTTGTCAAGTCTTAAGACAAGCATAAAGTACCAGGATACTGGGGAAGGCACCAAAAGGAAGCAATTACAGACACACAGTTTATTCATCTGTTACGAGAAGAAGTGGAGATCAATTGTCAGGACAAAGGAAGCTAACCCTTCTGCTCCTTCTTGAGACGTTCCTCTTGTTCCCTTCGCTGCTCATCCAGCCTCTGTTTCACTTCCTCCAACTCCTCAGCAGCCATCTCAGCCTGACCTGCATCCTCATTCTCTGGGGAGTATCTCTTCAAGGCCTCAGCAAACTCCTGCGATCATCATATTGTAAATATTGTAAATAGATATTTTTATACAATAATCCTGATATGCCTGAAATCTTGCTGATGTGACAATTTTAACTCCCTCGCTATAAAATCATAACACTAAACCAATAGACAGGTACATATTGTACCGAAACAAATTATGTTAAAACATAACATGCAATACAAGTCAGGTTGTATTATCTATGGTAGTATACAATATTGGGATTAACATAACATGCAATACAAGTCAGGTTGTATTATCTATGGTAGTATACCATAGTGGGATTAACATAACATGCAATACAAGTCAGGTTGTATTATCTATGGTAGTATACGATAGTGGGATTAACATGTTCTACCTTGTAGTGCTTCTCCTTCAGTTCAAGCTGTGCCCGAGCAAACTGAACCTCCCAGTCAGCAAGAGCTCCACGTTCAATCTCTTTCTCATCTGCTGCCAATCGGCGGTCAAGGTCAGACAACTCCATCTGTTGGCGATTCAGTAGATCAGCTCGACGGTCCTGTAGCTCCTGGGGGCCCAGACCTTGATTCTACAAAGGAGACATAATGTTAAATCTTAATATTTGGATTTCATCTTGAGACCCAAGGTCTAGCAAGAAGTTCACCTTCAAGCTGACAGAGACTATGAGTCAACTGAAATGTCAGTTATTTCTTGCCAAATACTACTATGTATTCAATGTGTAGGGATTGGCTATGATCAAACATGGCAGTAAGCAGGCATCTACTGGTTCATTATTCTGCTATTTATTGAGTTCTCATCCTTGTTATCCACTGACAAGACCATGGCAGCATTTATGATATCTCAATGCACGTAATAATGAGATGACAAATTTCAGTCAGAATTTGATTTAATTTTTGATATATTCATTCCTCATTCTTGGTTTTCCAATTTAACGAGAAAGCTAGGGAAAGTATAACCTTTTTGGATCAATATAGTTTTTGGCATTTCTGTTTTTGTTTCTTTGTAATGTGAGAAACATTTTATATCATTATATAAAGATGACTGTTCCAGTTTAACCAATCACATCACTGCCCAATACACAACAGGTTCAACACATCATCATTGAGAGTTGGTTTGTCACAACTGAATGAGGCACAAAGGGGCTTACAAATCATTGTAAGTTCCATTCCTAACCACAGAATGTCTGAAAGAAAGTGTACCTGAAGCTCATTCAGCTCGTCCTGGTGTCGTTTCAACATGACATCCCTCTCATTGTCGTACTTGTCATGTAGCTTGCTCAGAGCTCCATCAACTATCACCTTCTTCTGGGCCGCAAACTGACTCTCCAAGTCACGCAGCTCCTGAAGTATCCCAATTACAAATACTCATAAAGCCTGTGTTTTGCATAGTAATCATGGGTTACTGGGTGATCGAAATCGATATATCGGTAGGTCTTGTGATGCAAGGAATGCTCAAAGTGATGAAAAGTCTACCCCCCCCCCAAAAAGCTTGTGAACACATGTACAGTGTCTGTCAGGATCACTATTAGGGTCAGTCTGGGATTTGAACACAGAATCTGTGGAACCTAACACTGAAGGACCACAACTCAGGTGATGGATCAGCAACATTTCAGCCATATCACAGTGGCTTGTAAAGTTCCATGCTGTCAAAGTAATATAATATGCAATCAACCAGGTCAAAGCAATAGACCATCAGGTCCAATCTTGTCCATCTTCAGGTCAAAACAACAGACCATCAGGTCCAATCTTGTCCATCTTCAGGACAAAATAGACCATCAGATCCAATCTTGTCCATCTTCAGGACAAAACAGACCATCAGGTCCAATCTTGTCCATTCTCAGGACAAGCAACAGACCATCAGGTCCAATCTTGTCCATCTTCAGGACAAAACAACAGACCATCAGGTCCAATCTTGTCCATCTTCAGGACAAAACAACAGACCAACAGGTCCAATCTTGTCCATCTTCAGGACAAAGCAGACCATCAGGTCCAATCTTGTCCATCTTCAGGACAAAAMAACAGACCATCAGGTCCAATCTTGTCCATTCTCAGGACAAGCAACAGGGTTCTGGAAACCTCTTCTAAACCCAGTTGATAAGTTGTGGATGACCCTGATCACCCACCTGAGCATGTCTGTTGGCTAGAACAGCCTTGATGACCTTGTCACTGTCCTCCTGGCCATTCTGGCGGATTCCCTCCTCGATTGCCTTCTGCTCAACAGCCTTTGCCTATCGGGGATACAAACAGCAACATGTTCATTGGTTTCCCAATAGAAATACCTTTCCCATCATTGCAGTGAAGTAAAATGGCAGTTTCATATGACCAAATGCAGACCTATAATTCGTACAGGTGACACAGTTATATCACATTTCTCCGTAGTGATAAGACGTATTTGTAGCCCATTGAAAGAATATGATAAATGTATTAAAATAACCAATATATTCCACATATACACAACTGTTCTGTGCTTACAGAGCACAAATGGTCTGTTCAGGAAAGCTATGTTAGAACCTGCGAGTAGCACCAATACAACTAAATACTGGGGGGTAAGTTTTGTATTATCCTAGAACTATGCGGTTACTTGTATACTTTAACATAGAGACATGCCAGTTGATTCTGTCATCGTTGTGTAAAGATGCCCAGATGTGTGAATCTGTTCCTCTGTACCTGTTTCAGTTTGATCTCATCCACTTCCTTCTTCTGTTCCAGCATCTCCTGTGTCATCTCGGCCTCCTGTTTGCGTCGCAGCTGATCCATCTTCCGCTTACGTCTGTGCGCCATCTTCTCCCTCATTGCAAGCTGTTGGCGGTCGCGCTCTGTGTCCAGACGGTCTGCCAGGTCATCCAACTCCTGTTGGTGTGAGGCCAGCAGCTGAAAATATTGAACCAGATGGTTTACATTATCATACATGGGACAGACACTACTCTGATGCAGTTCAGCTAGTAACGGAAATATTAAGCAAACGTCTTCCATCATAGAGAGACCATCCTCTCTATATGTTCTACATCCAATTCCTGCTGATATGTATGGATGGATGGATGTACACATCAGTAAGATGTCAGAAATAAGTTTTGCTGTGTGGACTTGAAAACGTCAGTGTTTTACAGAGGCACAAGCAACAACCTGAGAGTGTATGGCAGTTCATATGTTCATGTATGAATAAACTCACCATGGCAACACGGTTGAACTAGAATGTACAAGTATTGCAAGATTTTCATAAATATTTTCATTTCAATTTACTCACTGCAGCAAGCTGTTCTTGGCTCAGGTCGGACCGAGCAGCTGCCTCGGCTGCCAACTTGTTCTTTCTCTCACGGAGGATCTTCTCCCTCTCCATGTCAAGGCTGTTTCTCAGACCCTGTTCCTGGCCTGTCGCCTCCTGCTCCAGCTTGGTTGCCAGCTGCTCACGATCCTGCTTTTGTCGTTTCCGCAGCTCCTCCTTGGCACGTTGCTAGGGAGAAATGTATCGTTAACAACAACAAATTCTACATTCAGTCAGAACAGTGAGTGTACATTATGCATATTTTACTAATATGCCACCCATATCATGTCAGGAGTCATCAAAAAGGGCACACAGACTGTAAGCTTGTCCACAGCTATGAGCTATTTTTTAGCGTGTTTTGAACCTTTCAATTTAGTTGACCCTTATTATACCTTACCTTCACCAATGTACTGAACTGAGCATAACAACAATATGAATGAGAGATAATAAATTCAATCCTTGACAACTAGGCAGCTTATATGTATGAGTCCAGTGATGAGTCTACTTGTATTCACCTGTTCCTTCTTGAGTGCCTGTTCCTGGATGGACTCTCCATACTTGACTTCTGGCATGTGATGGAGGTCTGCTCCAGGCGTTTCTCCTGTCCCAGAGCCTGCTTGCTTCATCTGGAGAGTCTGCTCCTCTACAAACTTCTGAGCTGCTCTCTCCTCCATCCTTCGCTGTGCATCCCTCAATCGACGAGCACGACGTGCAGCTATTTTCCCCTGCAAAAAGTACAGTGTTATTATTCCTGCCATGTTCCTCTGAAACTGTCCTCCCTGTCTCCCAAGTATCCATCATGTTCCCAGCCCTATGTCCCCCCATCTTGCAACTTGTTTTCAGCTCTATGTCCCCATCTCTTGCATCTTGTCCCAGATACCCATGTCCGCAGCTCTATGTCCCCACCTCTTGCATCTTGTCCCCCACACCCATGTCCCCACCTCTTGCATCTTGTCCCCCACACCCATGTCCTCAACTCTTGCATCTTGTTCTCAGCCCATGTCCTCAGCCTTATGTCCCCACCTCTTGAATCTTGCCCCCATACCCATGTCCTCAACTCTTGCATCTTGTTCTCAGCCCATGTCCTCAGCCTTATGTCCCCACCTCTTGCATCTTGCCCCGATACCCATGACCCCACCTACCTGGATGTCACTGAGCTGCCGGTTCTTCTCACTGGTCATCTCAGCATCCAGAGATGACAGTTCTTGCTTGTAGTCCTCCAACATCCTCTGGACAGCCAGCTCCTGACCAGGCAATGTCTGCTTGTTGATCTACAAGAAGAATACAGACCATCAGTGTTGATCAGAAAATACTGCTCCCATAAACATCTGCTCTGCATTGAATACAAGAGGCTAAGCATTCACAACAGTGCTTGCCACACAACCCTCTAGTTGAGTGGCCACTCTTGAGACACAACCTTCATCTCACCTGTTTCAAAATGTCTCTGTGAATGTCTTTGAGTGAAACTGTGTGGTCTTCATCTATGGCTAGAGTAGCTTGTCTGATCTGCTCATTCTCCTGGGCATCCAGTTCGGCCTCCGCAGCCTCACGCTCCTGACGATGCTGATCATCTAGGGATTTCTTCAGTCGGTCCAGTTGCTCTGGGTTACCATCTTGGATCACCTTGGTTGACAACTGCAGTGGGAAAACAGGCAAAATTCATACATGTATATATCCTTGACTTCGAAGGCAGAAGTAACTTCCAGTTAGAAAATCAGGACACAAACATTCTAAAAGTGACTAGAACATAACATCCTTGATAACATCCTTGATCAAGATGATATGGCTTACAAAATATTTATATCAAGTTCACCTCTGCCATTTCCTTCTCTTGTTTGTCTCTCAGATTGTTTAGTCTCTGTCGGCGCCGGTCTGCCATCTTCCTACGAGTGGCTTCCATTTGCTGCTGTTGCCGGTTCCTCATCTTCTGCTGCAGTTCTGCCTCCTGCTGAAGCTGGGACTGCAGCAGACGGTCAACTAGCTCCTCCTGCACCAGCTTCTCATCACCCAGCGATTTCTGGAGATATGTCATGTCAATAATTTATAGGACTCTGACCTTTCTGCATGCAAATAACATTTATCTTTATGATAAATTGTTTTGCATATAAAAATAGGTGAACATTTTAAGGATAATGATCCAAATAAATTGGTAAAAATGACATATACATTGTATGCTGTTATTCCGAACAGTTCCTATTTTTAAGATAAGACAGGAATATACAACATAAAAAACCCCACAATTTTAATAACAGAATGGAACTCCTGAAACAGCTTCCTGTGGTAACTTATGGAACACTTACAAGTTTTTGTTTAATTCCCTTTGACATCTTCTTTCGATGAATGTCAGAGATGGCCGGCACAGCATCTGACTCGGACTTGGCTGATCCAGCCATCTCCTCTGAATGCAGCGTGTTCATCAACTCCTGTTCTGTCTTCAGTTTAATGTCAAGGTCATCTGCACCAACTACAGGCTTGGGCAAACCAGCTTGCTCTGCCTGAAGAACATTGAAGAGGATCATAATCAGGTCGGTAATAACTACTTTGATAATTCCCATTATCTTCAGAGCCATCTTTCTTAGAAAAATGAAATGAATATATCATTCAAAGTGGAGAATGTTACTTATAGCTCTCTGTTTTGACAACACAATACTCCTGCATCTTCATACACAGTTATATATAATACCTTAGAATGAACCTTCAGTAACCCACGTTAGAGGCGACTAACGGGATTGGGTGGTCAGGCTCGCTTGCTTGGTTGACACATATCATCACCGCCGCCATATAGCTGGAATATTGCTGAGTGTGGCGTAAAACTAATCTCACTCACTCACTTAGTTATATATTAATAATATTTATTGACATAAACTTATAATATACAAATGTGACTACCCTCTTGTGTGTTTGTGCTACTAGTTATGCAGTGTATACATCAATTTCAGCAAACTGACCATAATCCATCAATTGTACACAAAGGAGTAATGGCTCGGGTGGCCATTTGAATTTTAACACACAAATTCATGATTTCAAAAGACATAGTAAAGGTTAATCATTGAAGCATGAAACACAGCCATAAGCACTAATGCTCAGTGAAAGAGGGACTGGGGTTTGACATCAGACCCAAATGTTTAGTGACAAAATGCAAACTAAATGAGTGACAAAGTCCAAACAGTGATGTAGATATTGTAATAACAGCAAACATGAGATTTGATCAAATAACCAGTAGGCAAACAAATCTACACTGCATGTTGCAGAACCTCAGACAATCAGGAGCCCACTAGCCAAGCACAACTTACCTCCCTCTGATGTTTTTCTCGGAGCATGCTCTCCCTTTGTTTACGCCGTTCCGCAAGTTTATGCCGCAGACCATCCAAGTATCTGTCCTTCTCCTTGTTGTGGGCAGCAAGTGCAGCCTCAAGGTCGTGATCATGCTTTGACAAGATGTCCTTGACCTCTGAGTCCTTCAGGTCACCTGTAGTGAAAGGAATATCTTCACAAATATTTTTCTCCTGACCTGACAATCCACTAGAAGATATCATGTGACAGGTTTAAACATTTCTGACAAGCTACCATTTCTTTTGCCATTATCAAATTAGCGATTGCCCTGAAATTCACTAGGAAATCCCAGAATTTCACAGAGACATGTTCTGAAAGCATACAGACTACATAGCTAACTACATGCACTGACCCTGCAACTTGACAGCCAGCGCCTGGCCTAGACCGTCCATGATGCCACGTCTCTTGGCATCCTGGTCCTGCAGAACACCATCCAGAGCTTCCTTCTCATCCTTCTCAAGGTCACGCTCCAGTTCCATCTTCTCTCCATTCTGGCGCCGAAGCAATTCCGCCTGATCCTGTGTCGTCTGCACAAAGATATACATCTTAATTCAGATATTTGTTTTGTAACGGTCAAACTAATTTTTTCTTAACATTAAACACATAAATGGGGATTCCCTAATTTGTTTGAACCATCAAGTGTGAGAGCACGGCACAGCCTGACAAACTGAAATTTTGTCTTCAAACATTGTTATATCACATATATCACACATATGTCAGTTTGTCAAAAGCATATCCATCATAGTTAACTGAAGCGGTAATTCTATTAAGTATTCGGGGAAAGAATAGTCATCAGAGTCAGTCATCTGAAAAGTGTTCCTATTCTCCATGCATGAGTAACACTTGACTACCCAACCTCCCTGGAGCACTCTAGACTTTGCATGTTTCAGATTGTGTCCTGAGTACCTGTGCTCCTCCTGTTCTGTTGATGTTGAACTTGGAGGTGGAGTTGCCCGCCTCCCCTCCCTGCATCTTCTCCCACATCTCCCGTGACATCGGAATGTTGCCGGAGTTCAGCTTGTCCAACAGTAACTGCAGCGCTGCCATCAGCTCAGACTCACGTGTCTGGCCTAGAATAGAGTGAGTGAGTGAGTAAGTTGCGTTTCACGCCACTTTTAGCACTATTCCAGCAATACCACTGCGGGGGACACCAGAAATGGGCTATACACAATGTGTCCATGTGGGGAATCAAACCCGGGTCTTCGGGGTCACGAACGAACGTTTTAACCACAAGGCTTAATCACACTGGGGATACTGTGCACTAAGTCAAAAAACGCATAACAAGGGCCATAACTCTGTAACAAATTCTGACACAGCTTTCGTTTTCGGACTCCATCAAAGCATTCATGTCCTGAAAAAAACTATCAAATTTGGTTTCCCTATCTACAAAGGTTTCTGACAAAATCTGTCCCGATTGGGATATTGTGCACTCAAGTCAAGAAACACATGACAAGGGCCATAATTCTGTAACACAGTTTCCGTTTTCAAACTCCATTACCAGTATACAGTAATGTCTCTATCCTGCATAGTAAACATCTGTATTCATATAAAGTATGGAAATTGAGAGCCAACACTATTAACCCATGAGTACTTAGCTCTTCAGTTACCACTGGTACACAGTAAGGCTCGTCATTTAAAACCAACAATTTATAAAAACATTGTATTACAAATGTTCATACCTGTGCCTGCTCAGCTCCTATATTTTAACTTAGGTATTATTTGTTATCACAAAGATAGTATGCATCATGGGCCCAAGGCCTCTTTATTGAATAAAATCTGTCTGTCTGTCTGTCTTTTCAAAAATTTGGTTTCCCTATTTACAACAGTTCTTGAGAGAATCTGTCCCCATCATCTTTGTGGCGGGAGATTATAATCAGGATGAAACAAGACTGGAACTCATGAAGATGGGTTTCTGGTCTCATCTATCTGTGTACACATCACTTACAAGAACTCGAGTTGTCTGCATGGAAAGTTAAAGACCAATGTCCTTATTATATAGAGCCATGACGTGAGTTTAGTTTCATGATGCTCTTAGCAATAATCCAGCAATATCAATATGGTATGACGAGGTCGGGGATCAAACCCGCAACCTTCCGCTCTCCGGGCGGATGCTATCACAGCAGGGGGCACCATGATATCTTAGACTGAACAGTACATGCTAGTCACTTAAATAGCAAATGAACTAGTATGAATCTTTCTACGTAAACATTCATCTTCTTACCAAATCTGTATTTGTTGTGGCCTCCCATGTTGACATTAGCATTGACCACTGTGGGGCCATCACTAGCACCTTGCTGTAGGCCTTCTCTCTCCATTTTGCCACGATTCTGTTGGCGTCGTTCAAGATCAGCCAGTTTGTCGGGGTCAAGGTTGTTCAGAAGTTTTTTCAGTTCATCATTCTGGGCACAGATTCGGCTGTAGAATCCTCTCAGGTCCTCTTGTTGTCGTGCCAACTGTGATGCCATATGAAGGTTCTGGTCCTCCAGCTTGTCGTACAGAACCCGCACATTGAAGTCTTCCAGTTCTTGGTCTTTGTGGAAATCTAGACATGAAGATCAGGTATTGACCAACAAACATTTCAAACAGACTTAAGAGAATACTAAGATTCATTTTTGCACAAGGTAATAAACATACATGACAAATATTCAATGGCTTCAACACAACACTGGTTGTCAGCTGAGCAATCCTGAAAACTTTAATGGAATCACCGTATCCAAGAATGACCTCACCCATTGAAGATGCTGATGAAGCTTCAGCTCCATCTCCATTTGGTCGGGGTCCAAGGTGACCACCACCACATCTGAAACAGAATACGGTCCACACTTCTACACAGGAAACACATGCAAAATACAAATAGAAAATAATTGATTGATTTTCATATTCTGTACTCTCATCATTTCTATAAATTGTTGATGAATGTTTCAAAACTCAATTTGATATTTCACAAGATATCCAGATCAACAGATCTTATTATACATATTCTCCATCTCTAAAATACTGTTAGGTTTTGTATATCGGCATTATAAAGAGATTACATGAAGTCAAGACACAGGATATCAGAAGGTTGTCAGGTTGAACAATAGTGAATGAATTGTCCTTTGAACAAAACCTGAAAATCAGTCTACTGTTGGTCTAGGAACTTGGAGTGTTAATATTAAATCATACATCCAATAAGGACAATGATGTTGTCTATTTACATCTACTAAACTTTAGTGAGTGACTGGGGTTCAAATCTGTCAAAAAAATCTGTCTCAAAGGGACACAACTCTACACAGCATATTGTGGCGTCCCTGACTTCAGATGTCATTAATGAGGTTCCACTTACTTCTCTGGCCAGTGGTCCACATCATATCGCATATAAGATGGCACGGGAGGTGGTGCTCCCAAGCTGCGATATTTGGGCTTCCAGTGTTTCATGGGATAGATAATCGAGTCCCTCGGTTTCCACACCAACACAGCCACAATCAGGAGCACCACACATGCTCCGAAAAATGCGATGAGACCGATAATAAGTCCCCAGTCGGGTGCCTCGTTGGCAACACTCTGCTTGTACACTCCCATAGCGGCGATGTTGGCTGGTGTCGATGGCAGGATACGAGACACGCCGTTGGGACAGGTGGTGCCAGCAGCTTTAACTGTTATGATAATCTCACTGTAACCAGAAGCAGGTAATTGTTACAACCTTGATCATACAACATACTGGGCAAGGAAGGACTAACAAGTTTTATGTTATAATAAAATGTACTGCAAAACAGTGTCCTAACAAATATAAAATGTGGGTTGCTTCATTAGTGAGTGAGAGAGTTGAAATTTAAAGTCACGTCGCTTCATGAAGTCTTGTGGCGAACAAAGCAGTGTAAACAAAGAAGTATCAAAGAATAATTCCAGTTACTCCAGAATATTAGAAGTGGGTATGTTTAATAAGATGTGGTTGTGACCTGTCTGGCTCCTGTGAGTCACGGAACACAAATACTCCAGCCTCGGTGAAGACATGGGCGAAAGTAGTGACCGTGACATTAGTGTTGGTGACCAAACTGGCCATCTGCGTGAAGGAACCGTAGTCAAAGGTCGGGTTAGTGTTGGAGAGATGGTCTTTCTGGTACACTGGGTAGTGGCTCTTGGTGCGATCAGTGTCATTCAGCCAGATCTTAAACATCACCATGTCATCCAGTTCCAGACAGATTGCTGGGTTAGGGATCTGATTGGTTGGGACAATAGTTGCTAGGAGACGTCTTCTGCCGGAAATAGTGCCAGCAAGCACCTCTTGTGGTGTTTCTGGAAAAGAATCCTCAGGTATTTGTACATGTAGGTGTTTGATTAATATTCTCAGAAATGTATGTGTAATGTTGGATACAGCATTCTCCCCCATCTTTCAGAAGATATTTAATATTTCACAGATACAGTCAAGCAAGAAGTTGGTCACCTTGTATACATTGTTTATTCATCAATTTTCAATGGTGTCAAACCTAGGACAATAGCAAGTATTTCTGTAGGTCCCTTCAACAATAGTGTTTGTACACCACTTTGGTATATAATTATGAACACCCTTATCAAAATTTGAGTAGCATATAAAAACAACCATATAATACAAGTGATACTTCTTTCAGGTACATTCATATTGGGAATTCATAGTTCTTTCAACATTCAGTGTACATTTACTCCATTTGGTCTCGTTTCTCAGTACTGAGTGAACATGTAAAAAATATTCCAGGTGATTTCTCATTTCTGTTCCTGGAATGCCTCAAGAGTGTAGCTTGCCACATAAACTATAAACAGTGATGTACGTGTTCAGGGGCAGATCCAGTGGGGGTGTGTGGGGTTGTGCTTCAACTTTATAACAAGCAGGAAGTGAACAAAAACATATCTCGTTGTTATGGTGAACTCACTGAACAGATCTGCAGCCTCCGATGCGTCCCTGAACAACGTGGCCGTCACTCGGTCGGAGAACATTGTTGCAACAATTATAGTCTTTGGCCCAACACTTGTTTCCAGGGGCCCATATGTGTCACGAAGAGCCTGCAAATAACCAGACCAATAACATCTAGGCATGAAAACAAATAATCATCAAAGTCACAGTTCCTGACCCACCAAACCAATTACCCTGCCTCTTCCACCAGCATAATTGGTTTGTTGTTTAACGTCGCACTCAGCAATATTCCAGCTATAAGGCGGTGGTCTGTAAATAATCGAGCCTGACCACCCAATCCAGTTAGTTGCCTCTTACGACAAGCATGGGGTAGGCCTAAAAAAAAAATGTTGTGGTTCCGATTACCCGACCTAACCTTGAATTCTGGGTGAGGTGAAATGGGGTTTTATGTCGTGCTTGAGAATATTTCGCTCATATGACGACGTGCATGC
>VKKT01004228.1:59591-77258 GCA_008038995.1 Haliotis laevigata | reverse complement strand
GATGCAACGGCGCGACTTGTCACTTTATATTCGACAAGGTAACATTATCAACTTTAGATTATTGAAAATAAATAGTTACAAAGTTGAAGCTGAAGAAAATATAATCTTCAGTAACCGCTAAACCATTACATCTAATTCAATCAACTGGCATAAGAAGTATTTTAGGTGGTATCCTCTTTTGCCAGTCGGGCAATTTGTTTATTTAAAGAGTAAGAGGATTATGAGGCATGGTCGACTGGGTTTGTTTGTTTAACGGCCTTCACCAGTAGAGGGAAAGATTTAGTATCCATTCCCATTGAAGAGTACCAGACACTGACATCTGTAAACACATCATAATGTGTTCATTTGCCAAACGCTGTATAAGCCTATGATAATGATTAGCAATTTCTATCAAAACACTTTAAATACTTCTTCTGATTGACACTAATGTAGCATCTCTCATAAGAAAAGCTAATATTTGCTCAGTACTACTAAATTGGTTGAAATAATAGGTACATTGCGATTTTTAAAAGTACGACACACATGTGCCTATCTCGCTGCCTAAGAGGTGCTTTCTGTTGTTGCACATGTGCGTCTCTCGCTGTGAGGAGTTCATTAATTTGTCGAACATGTGCGTCTCTCGGCCTTAATGAGTTAAATGAAGACTTTACAAACATGCTATTTATCAACTGAATCCAGGTTAAGTGGCATTCATGGGAAAGTCTATTAGATGCCATATGAAGTAGTTTTAGCCAGTATTTTATGCATTTCACCGATACTGTATAACAAATGGATACCCTCTACATCCCCCAGAAGCCATTACAATGGGATGCTTTTACCAAGATAATGCTTTCATTCAATATACTGTAACCTTTCTACCATTTCAATTTTGTATCCAATCTTATTCCGCATACATAAAGATTGCCTTAATGTAGCTGAATTGATGCATAGTGTCAATTAACACACTTGGCTTGTGCACTGGCCTGAAAATACCTTGTGTTGATGCAAGTGAAGGTATGAGTGATTGTGACTGAGAGTGTGTTAACATTAAAAGTCACTTCACCAATAACTCAGCAGTATCATGTCTAAAACAAGAGTTGAATTTTAAAAACTTGTCAACACAGGGCAGTAAAAAGCACTAGAAGGTCAAGGGTTTAAATGAAAAACTAGTTTGTAAATCTAAAACGTTCTTACTATTAATACCATACAATATTAAAACAGGCTGTAGACCGCAACAACTGAAGGTAGATCATCATACTAGGGACCATGGGACTTACAGTGCTTCTACTATCTGCATGAACCCTAGCTTGCGTACCCTCTCGGGGTAACAATCATTTTGCGCAGCTTGGACCCGCTTTGAAGGTATTGCCTCTAACAGCCAAAGTGATTAATTCATTCTAACAAATTGGAAGTGAAGATATGAGCAGAATTTTCCTGCGGCATACTCTGCAACATCATGCTCATGGTACCGAAGTGTTACGATCGGGGCTCATTCAGTCGTGAGATATGTCGGGGGGTGCTTATTGATAACTAAACTCTTTGTGTATATGTTGCTGGTTTGTTGTCACTCCAATAATTAAAAGGATGGCAGATTTAATTCATTATTAATCGATCAGATCAGGCATAACATAGCAATAATAGTAACATACTATGCCAAAGGACTATTGGAAATCTTGATGTCTTCTTCCATGTAATATATGGTATGACTGTACAACATCCTTGGGATTAGGCAACCAAATAGGCACTTCATCGCTATATGGATGAAATAATGCGTCTACATCCCCCAGAAAGTCATTACAATGGGATGCTTTTACCAAGATAACACTTTTATTCAATATTGTAACCTTTCTACCATTTCAATTTTATATCCTGCATATCCCGCATGCATAAAGATTGCCTTAATGTAGCTGGATTGATGCACAGTGTGGTGTTAGTTAACACATTTGGCTTGTGCACTGGCCTGAAAATACCTTGTGTTGATGCAAGTGAAGGTATCAGTGAGTGTGACTGAGTGTGTTAATATTAAAACTCACTCCTCCAATATCTTAGCAGTACCATCTCTAATATATAGAGAATACTAAACGATGTCCCGTGTAATACCATATTTATGAAACGAGTGAATGGTTTGGTACCTAACGAGCGAAATCGAGTTAGATATTACTACCATTCACGAGTATCATAGATATGGTATTACACGTGACATCGTTAAGTATTGTTTATATTGCTCACCCAACATTACCAAAATAATATCGATCAAAGTATTTCTTTCCTAAGAATTCAACGAGTGTGATTGACTCTGCTTTCCACGAGTCAAGGTAGGTCTAATACTGTTGTGACATAGGTATTAGTATTGTGACGTCATAACTGTAAAACACTTTGACATTGTAAAATTATTAAACAGTGATATCTTTCACGGATGAGTATGAGAAGTTCTAAATACATGATAGATGTAGAATTGAATTTGAAAAAATTGTCAACAGTCATTTTACGTTACTATGACCCCCTTTGAAGGTATTGCCTCTAACAGTCAAGGTTATAAATTCATTCTAACAAATTTAAAGTGAAGATATGAGCCAAATTTTTCTGCAGCCTAATCTGCAAGATCATGCTCATGGCACCAAAGGGTTAACATCGGGGCTCATTCAGTCGTGAGATATGTCAGGCGGCGCTTATAAATAACTAAACTCTTTGTGTATATGTTGCTGGTCTGTGGAAGCAATGGAACACTCCAGTAATTAAAAGGATGGCAGATTTAATTCATTATTAATAGATCAGATCAGGCATAACATAGCAATAACAATAATATCCTATGCCAAAGGACTATTGGGAATCTTGATGTCTTCTTCCTTAGTATATGCCCTTCTTTTCACCCTAAAACTAACTATCCTTTTCTTCTCGAGTAGACTTGCTCATGAATCTTAGGAAAGTGGAACCTTCACATTTCAGATACATTTTCCAAAGAAAACATTCTCTGATAAGTGTTTGGTTACCTCAGCACGAAAAGTGCAGACTGAAAAACGGTCGTATACAGCCATCAGTCTGTGGTACGCCTGTTTATCTGACGTCCGTTTTCCTTTTCCATAGCTGAACTCCAAAAACGTTGAATATGTCTTCTTGCAATTTGTAAACACGTCAGCCAAATGGGGAAGTAGTGCTGATTAAATTATTTGGGACTTTTATGTGTTCATGACGACAAGGTGGTCTTCTATGGAAACGAGGGTAGTGCTAAATATATTGGAAAATGCTTATCTTTAGTATGTTGTTCTCCTATGATCTGCAGATATCCAGTGGCAAGTAACAATTTTGTAGTCTAAGTACCCAAGGTCCACATGCAAATTGATTGAGGCCAAGGGGATATGACTCTTGTGTTAGGTACCTTACTTGATGTGTGCAGGTCTTATTGTGTTAGCTTTGTGAAAGGAAAAATTATATATACAGTTTACGTCCTGCTAACAATATTTTTTTCAGTGAAGTGTTGCAAAATGTCAAATCCACCTTGCTTTCTTAGACTGGTGCCCATAAAGCATATATTCTTCTAATGAAGCTTTGCGTGTGTAATCAGATTTATGTATTCTTGTAGTTCCCGTTGTCTCAGTATGTTCAGTAATCTTGACTCCTATGACGTTACTATTTTCAACCTTTATGTCGTAGGTGTTGCAACGGATATTGGTTCGTATTTGTAAATACATTCAGTGCTATTCTCATTTTAATTGTATTTTTCGTTGTTGTTTTTTCAGCTCAAGGCTTTATTGGATCTTCGTGTCAGAACAACGCAGACTGTTACGTGGCAAGCTCCGTCTGTGTCAACTCCGAGTGCATGTGTGACCCCGGACTGGGGTTCTCACCTCAACACGAGTCTTGTGTTTCGAGTATGCATGAGATAATATCTTTTCCGGTTCATATTTGCAGCAATTGTGCTTGAAAATCTCTTTGTTTCCAATGACCAAATGATGCCACAAACCAACCATGTCCTTAGCCTACACACAGTGATAACGGTGTTAGGATCTACATCGAAACGTCGCAACTACTACTGCAACAAAGAAGTTGTCTATCCATAAAAAGTGTTCCACTTCATCATACCAGCTTCTAAATGCCACTTAAGGAAGTTATGCGTTTTTGCTTTTTTTTGTTTCTTTTTCTTTTTTGATGAGTGTATAATGAAATCCAACAGAAGTGAAAGATATAGTCCAAACAGTCACCATTATGTTTGCAGAATGAGCTAATTCATGAGAGTTAGTCCCACAACAGGTGGTAAACTGCACAACAGGTGGTGTCGACATGCATGGGCAGTGAAACTGGAGGGTCGATTTTATTTTATTAAGGAGACGAAAGGAGTCTTGTGAGGTTGTTTCGGTGTGATTATTTGCATTCAAAATTATGAAACGAAATTAAAATAGAGCGAGCAGCTTGTGGTGTCTTCTGAAAATATGTTTTTCTGTGTAATTGTTTATTACGATTATCTCGATGGGTGGACAAAAGTTGAAAATTAATGGTGGGCTACTTTTCAATGTAGATACTATTCCTTCATCATCAACTTTCAACCAGTCTTTAACTGACATTCATCTGACTTAATTTTAAGTACCCTAATCCCCCATCTTGTGCATCATGTCACAGAAATCTACAACATAACTAATTTGTTTGCAGGTTGTACAGAGTACGGTCCTCATTACACTACAATACGTGGCTACTTTATAAAGGCAAACAACATGGCTACCTACAACGGGGTGACTGAACAACAGTGCATGGACCACTGCACCAATCACGTCGCCTTTGTCTGCGTGTCAGCTGATAGGCGTGCCTCTGACGGGAGATGTGACCTCACCACCCAAACTCTCATGACTGTTGCCGCATCAGACTACAGAATAGAAACGGATCGTACAATTATGTCCCACTTTTCCCGAGATTGCAAAGCGTGATCCGACCATGTAAAACTACTCTCAGTTCCCTCTGTGATTGTTTAATTAAACCATTAATCAGGAGCAATAGTCAACACTTTGTAGCTGACGATACAAAATACTCTCAAAATACCCTCAAGTTCAAACAAGCGGGGCAGTATGGTACATAAGTGGTCAAAGCGTTCGCTCGTCACGCCGANGACCCGGGTTCAATTCCCCACATGGGTACAATGTGTGAAGCCCATTTCTGATGTCCCACGCCATGAAAATGCCCGAATATTGCTAAAAGCGACGTAAAACCAAACTCACCACTCACTCCAAGCAAACATCGCAATACTATACAAGTCATTACTCGTGATAGGTCAACATGAAGAAACAAGGACCCGCAGTCCCAATCCCTGACGTGATCTGATCTGATAAGACCTGACCACACAGGCGGCTACGTCCGTGTCTCCAAGTATTTTGTTCACAGATTGAAATAATCATCACTACTCATGATCAGGCGTTTTGTTATACCGAAATTCATTTCAAGTTTATGTGGCCTTTCACCCATTAACATGGAACTGTAAAGCGTTAGGGCACGACTATTCTGCAACAAGTCAATACTCATAACCTGACAGGTCAACAAAGCGTAACGAGTCAATATTCAAAGACAACTTGAGTCATGTGACGTGGAGTGTAAATGGATTGTTGGATTAGCCTGTGAAATTAGAGGATGATTGCTTGAGATATACCAACGTTTTGTTGAACATCCCTGTGGACGACCACACGACCTTGACCTAATGATCAGAGCCGTCATTAATACTGGTTTTGCCTTAGCAGCAGAAGTTGCTGATCCAGCTTTCTGTGGATTGCCATCAATTTATGTCTTATGACTTTATATGAATTTCTTTATGTCGGACTTTGTTGCTGTTTTTCAGTGAGTTTTAATAGTTCAGCAAATGTAGATTCATTAAATACATCTTTTTGTCCTGTGCCTACTAGTTATATAGTTTCATTATATAGGCATTACTTTAATAGTTGCCAAGTTTATGCTAAAGAGTTAAACTGCCTTATTACACTGAGGTTTGATGCACTAACGTTTTTATTCACTTTGTCATTATACGGTGCCACTTTTGCTGAATACACTTGTTCTAGTATTGTTCGGTGGATATACTTGAATTTGAACTATGCTTTTGTACTATCAACGTGTCCATTTACGTTCTGTAATAACTTGGCTATTGCTCTGAATTGTATCTTCAATGTATATTAGCTTCCATCTGAAGCTGGTTGGCATTGTCTTATGAATACATTTACCTAAGTAATGGTCCTCGCTAATTTTGTATGCTGCAAGAATACTCGGGTGTATGTTTGTGCGAAGTGCTACTAATAAGAAAACACTTTCATTGAATGACAGACCAACAACTCTATGTGCTCTCAAGTTTATAGCGGTCATAAGTACTTTTCAGTTGTTCACTTGCATTCAAACAAAATGTTTTTTTATTATGAACATTTATATTGAGCAGAATGTTTCTCTATGACTAAATTTCCATTCATATCAGGAACTGTTGTCTGTACTTTCTTCGCTGTATTAGCATTAATAGTTGCCATAAACAAAACAGGATGGATATGTAACCAATCTCAACAACATTAGAATAGATGTTTCTTCCACTAGAGTCCCCCTCAAATATTTTTTTTCATTCAGAGGACAGGGGTGTGTGCTTTGGATAGAGCATGGTTCCGGTTCTAACACAACTATGTTCCTAATTCCCTGGCATACACAGTGTATATATAAAGCTCTGTTATTGTCCCCACACAGTCAATACTTTCTATGTAATACCTTACACCACCTTAGCTTTAATAATAGAGGTGGATCCTTTGTTCTCTTTAAATGTCTATATTTTAACACCGAAACAAATTTCAATCTGGGTGGTCATATTTTCAAAGTAACTCAACTCCGTCACAACGTAATTGAGTTGAGTAACGGAGTTGAGGACACTGGGATAAAATGGGGGATCACTCTGGCAAAACAAATGTTCAGTGTCTTTTTCAGCTTGATAGTGATTCTACATTAAATGACCTTTTATCAAGTAAATAAACATTTGTATTAATTTCAGAATGAGTAGAAGTGAACTCTGAACGGAGTTGAGTGTGAATAACATACTGAACCTACCTCTGACATTGTACAACTTCAAAATTCTCATTAAAAGATGCAAGGTGTCTCTCCTGCCACCAAAAAGTTCTGTGACATCATTTCCTGTTTGCCTTGTGCTTCTTGACTTGAGAAGGCTCTAGTAGCTTCTTATGTAACGGAGTTGAGTGAATAATACGGGACACGCATTTTTTTTAATGTGTATAATTGTGAAACCAAGTTATATATGATACATATAAGCGAATATATGTTTTGCCACGTCTATCCTTAGATGCTATGTGATACAAATGAGACTACAGTGGTCATAAATGTTCCAAATTGTGAAACATTCTTGTGCACGGTCAGTGTGAGACAAGCAGAACTGAGCTAACACACATGCTTCCCACCCGATATTTTTCTTTTAGTTATTTTTTTTAATTTAATTTAGACAATTGTTAGGTGTCATAAGTCCTATTTCCTTTGTAGAGTATGGCCCAAGCCAAGAAAATATAATTTATTATGAATTTTGACAAAACAAAATCTTAAAAATATTTCACCCTTTGCTGGTAACTTGCCAATAGCTACGGATGATAAAGCATGCCCCAAACGAATGTTTCCAGACAGCAAAGTTGCAGAACGTATGCATGTGGACGAACAAAGACTACTACTGCAATTATGAAAACTTTAGCAGCTGAAACACCAAGTACAAATTCTGCTGACCCCTTTCATACACAATTTTCTTTGGCCACTGACGGCAGTAATGATGATGGAACATCTCAGCTATATCCTGTAGTGGTTAGATACTTTGATGATAAGGCAGGGGTGGTTGTACGCTTGCTGCTGCCCGTGTCTAAATGTGAGGAGGAATTTTTCACTGGGGAAAACATGTGTAATGTTTTGAATAGAGAACTTTCTCAGCGAAATATCAGCTGGGAGAAATGTATCAGCTTCAGCTGTGACAATGCCAGTGCATGACAGGTATCCACAAAATAGTCTCTGCATTTATCAGAAAACTGCATAAAAGTGTCTACATGCAAGGGTGTGCATGCCACCTAATTCATTTGGCTGTCAGACATGCAGGTAAATAATTGCCAATATAAATTGAAGACTTTCTAATTGATATACTTTTACTTACATAAAAGTTCGAAAACATCAAAAAAGAACTTAATCACTTTCAGAACCTTTATCGGATCTTCGTGTCAGAACAATGCAGACTGTTACGTGGCAAGCTCCGTCTGTGTTAACTTCGAGTGCATGTGTGACCCCGGACTGGCATTCTCACATCAACAAAAGGGTTGTGTTTCAAGTATGCATGCGATAAAATATTATTTAATTTGTGAGACGCGCCCTTGAACATGGACGAATTTTTCTGCATTTGTGTTTGTTAATCCAATTTGTTTCAAACGACCAAAAGTTCAAGTGAACTTACATGTATTTAAAAGGGGATGCCTTTTGGGTTTTTTTTCTTAATTAAATACCGTAATTCCTCTATGAACTCAAGAGGGATTACGTTGGACAGCCATGAAGCTTTATCACATGTTCAGCCCAAATCTACTGTCAGTATAATGGCTTGAACAACGCAGTTAAAATGATTTATGACCCAGGAATGTCAGGAACAAAAGTGCTGTTAATAACCGTGTAGGCCCCATCTATCTAAAATATTACGTTATATCAGAAGTGAGATGAGGTGAAATTGGGTTTAACGTCGTGCTTGAGAATATTTCGCTCCATATGACGACGTGCATGCGTGTGTATGTGTATGTGCGGCTGCTTGTACTAGCTCAGACTTAAGCTGGTTTTATAGTTCTAGCCCACTGTGATACCATGCCGCAGTGAAACATGAATATCCCACTCAGACACATTCTACTGACTCCGAGCCGACCAGTCCTTGTTGTACCCATTAATACCGAGCGCCAGGCAGGGACCAACAAGTACAATATCTTAACGGCTATTGGTATGACGCGGTCGGGGATCGAACCCACGATCTTCCGCTCCCTGGGCGGACGCTCTAACCAATACACCACGGAGGCGGTCACGTTATATCAGAAACAACTTCCTTTTTCAAAAGATTAATCTTCATGGCTACCTTAAATCCGTATGGACGTATATGGAGTCAGTGTTGTATTTGGGTTCTGTGGCTTTGTGATAATATCCAACGTACTTAACAACCAACCGGTAAACTCAAGTTCAAGTTAGTTAAATCGAAAACACTTAGAATCGCCTGTTCAGTGTATTAAAGGACTGTTCTTTACTAATTGAACATTGCTGGTGTCCCCGGTCGTGATATTGCTGGAATTTTACACAAAGCGGCCGTAAAACAACACTCACTCTTGCCAACGCCGTTCTTGTTTGCAATGTAACAGATGCCAAAAGAACTAGCCTTCCATTCCACCTCTGTGTTATGCTCAAAATATATAGTAACGATCTGATTTGTTTGCAGCTTGTACGGACTACGGGCCTCATTACACGATAATACGTGGCTACTTTATAAAGGCAAACATCATGGCTACCTACACCGGGGTGACTGAACAACAGTGCATGAACCACTGCACCGCTCAAACCACCTTTGTCTGCGTGACAGCTGATAGGCGTGCCTCTGACGGGAGATGTGACCTCACCAACCAAACACTCCTGACTGTTGACGCATCTCGCTACAGAATAGTAGAGGATCGTACAGCTATGACCCAATTTTCCAGAGGTTGCAAAGCCTAATCCAACAAAGTCGACTCATCAAACTTTCGTCCATCACTTTTTCGTCAAGACAATGAATCACCAGCAAGGCAATTTGTACATTTGATTATTTTGGCCTTTATCCAAAGTTCGTAATTGACGATATCGGTTACACTGTAAATACTCGAAGCCAACTATTGGAGAGATCTGAACATTTATGTCACTACTGAAGAGGCCACAGCCTGCAGTACACTAACAGTGTAACAGTTATGCATTACTAAAGTGGAATGGCTTTTGTCTGCGTAACATTACATACTAAATATACTTGGACAGGTTCTGCAGTATATCATGTCTTGTACTACCTACTGCTTAGGTTTCACTGTGACTACACTCGGGGTCCAAGCTCACATTGCAATCTTCATCTTCACTTCTCTTCTGTGAAGATCTTGGCAATTTTTCTCAATTCTTTCTTCAATAATTCAATAATAAATGCGGTGGGGTACCCTAGTGGTAAAAGCGTTGATTCAACACGCTCGATTCGCCACTTAGATACAATGTGTGAAACACAATGTGTGTCCATATTGCTGGAATATTGCTAAAAGATGCATAAAAATATTCACTTCTTTAATGCTTAAAAACTTTCGTTTGATTACTCTGGGCATAGGAATAATTAAAACTCTTGGTGAGGTCAACATGCGAAAACAAGGATCCGATGGTCCAACCCCTTAGGTGATCTGACCAGACCAGGTGGCCTTGGTCCGTCCTGTCAACCTTTTGGGCCGAGTTTGTTTTTCTAGTCCATTCGGGAAGAGAATTTTATGGATGTTAACTTCTTTATAATGAGGGGAAAACGTTTAGTAGTATAAACTTACTCCTTCAAGCGAATTACAATGTTATTTGTGTCAGCTTCTTCTTCTTTTTTTCTTCATGAAGGAGTAAGAATATACTCCGAAACGTTTTGTTCCCAATAAAAAAGAAGATCCTGTCTGTAAATAATCGAGTCTGGACCAGACAATCCAGTGATCAACAGCACGAACATCGATCTACGCAATTGGGATGCGATGACATGTGTCAACCATGTCAGCGAGCCTGACCACTCCATCCCGTTAGTCGCCTTTACGACAAGCACGGGTTGCTGAAGATCATCTTCTTCACTGGTCCATAATAAAGAAGTTCAGATCAGTAAAATCCTCATTCTTATGCGTATCACTTCTAAATGCCATTTAAAGGCCCAGTAATAATTCGTTTTCTAATACCGAAATTCACGCCCACGTTTATGGGGCGATAGGGTAACTGGTTGCTAAACCATTCGTGTGAAGCCTATTTCTGGTGTCCCCTGTCGGAATATTGCTGGAATGTTGCTAAAAGCGGCAAATAAATCCAAATTCACTCAAGTTTATGAAAATCTTTCAAATATTCAGCCATCGTTTGATTCAATTACAGAGGTGATAACCACGACATGTGATTATCTGACCAGAGACGGTGGGTAACCTAGCGGTTGAAGTGTGTGCTCGTCATGTCGAAGACCTGGGTTCGATTCCCATGCTGCCAATTTCTGGTGTTCCCAGTTGAGATAGTGCTGGAATATTGCTAAATGCATACTAACTCACTAACTCATTAATGCCTGATGACATCGTATGTTCCAACTGTGAGTGACCCGTGAAGATCCGGGGTAGTATAGGTCTTCAGCAACCCATGCTTGCCACAAAAGGCGACTATGCTTGTCGTAAGAGGCGACTACCGGGATCAGGTGTTCAGGCTCGGTGACTTGGTTGACACATGTCATCGGTTCCCATTTGCGCAGATCGATGCTCGTGCTGTTGATCGCTGGATTGTTTGGTCCAGACTCGATAATTTAGAGACCTCCGCCATACAGCTGGAATATTGCTTAGTGCGGCGTAAAACTAAACTCACTCACTCACTAATGAGTCATTACTCATCATGTGACAGGTTAATAATAACCCCGTGACGAATCAATATTCCAGGAGAACTTCTATCAGGTGATTATGTCGTCACCTGATACGGACTAAATAATGCACTTGGAAGATTCTTGTTGAGATTATAACAATGTTTTGTAAAAGAACCTGTGCTAGACGATCACACGACCTTGACATAGTACTGTCTTCGTCATGGCAGAGCTTGTGACTTTTGTTGATTCCATTTATGTCAGATGTTGTCGTGTTTTTCATTGACTCTTAATAACTTCAGCGAACGTAGATTCATATCTACCAGAAGGTACATATACGCACTAGCAACATAATATAAGTATGCCATTCATACTTCCGATGTTTATACACATACTTCTGGTGTTTATGCACATCAGTTAGTGTTGGGAATTGGTTAAAATCTCATAATTGATGATTGGTTCATTACAACCGATCAATCATCGAAAATAATTGGTTWGCGTCATTTATCAAATGTTCCTGTTATCTTTGTTAATGCACACACAAAAAATAAAGAAAAAACATGCAATTTGGTCTTTTGCAGATTGCACAAAATCCATTGGCAAATTTCGCATATTTAAAGGATGATTAGTATGTTAGGAACACAGATTTCTTGGATTCTTTAAGATAAATTTAATCATGACTTAGAACGAGCTTGTAGTGCTCATGAAATGTAAATTTGATGACACAGACAAAACCAACCTTGTGTATAATATTGTTGATGCAAACAAGTTTTCCAAAATTGGTTGTGTTCGATTATGAGAAAACATGATCGATTGCTTGGTCGATTAGCCACTGCGATTATTTCAATTAATCGGACCACTAACATGAGTTAGTCCAATTATTACAGATCGTTGTACTTGACATTCTTATTTTAGAGAATAGAGATTACATTTATATCAGGCATTGTTGGGTGTTTTTCAGTAACGATTTTACCGAACGTCAATATATTTCTTTTTCTTTTCAATGGAAGTAGCAATGTTACAAGTGTCATGATCTTTAAATACACTTTGAAAAGGAAAATACACGCATGCGTTATGTATTTTATAATCTATGTATTCATCAAATGCTTCCTATACTTGTAGAGATATGTTGTTACAGATTTACCACATCTTGCAAGACATTTGTATGCTTGGTGAATTAAGTTTCGATAAGTTGAAGTTGTTTTGTCAGTATCACGCTCTGTGGCCACCTACGATGAATACCAATGTTGTTTAGTGGATATATTTGACAGAGTTATCTTCATCCGCACTGTGTTCCGTGAATAAACATTCGTTTGCAACTTCTCTTTTGTGATGATCTTGGCAGTTTTTCTCAATTCTTTCTTCAATATATAAAATGCGGTGGGGTACCCTAGTGGTAAAAGCGTTGATTCAACACGTTCGATTCACCACGTAGGTACAAATGTGAAACACACTTATCCATAGAGCTGGAATATTGCTAAAAGCTGCATAAAAATACTCACTTCTTTAATACTTAAGGTTTCGTTTGATAGTCCCCTGAAGACGTTTGTCTTGGTCCTCGCTAAATCTGTATTCAGCTAGTTTGTGCTTTTGAATTCCTAGAAAACATACTTCCTTGGGCATGGCCACCAATTCGATGTATTCCCCCTTTGAACGTTGCAATTAGTACTATTTTTGGAATATTCTTGCCTTTCTGATATCATCTGAAAACATGTCAGATGACTTGGATGCTGCTGCTGTGACTACACTTATATTGGCATCAGAAACTGTATTTCTTCAACCTTTAAATGTACCCTTGAAGATCTGGTTCTGAATAAGTGATCTTATTGATCGGCTACCCATACTTTTCATAAGCGGCAACTAACGGGATCGTATCCCAGTTGCGTAGATCAATGCTTGTGCTGTTGATCGCTGGATTGTCTGGTCCAGACTCGAATATTTACGGACCTCAGCCTTCTAGATGGAATATTGCTGAGTGCGACATTAAACACAAAACCAACGTATGGCTTTCTTGTTCTCTGACGATAACTAAGTTTTAAAATCTTCACCATAATCAACAGTTCGGTGAACAGTTTATAAAATTATTAAATGCTTAAAACAATTTTTTTAAGAGAAGGCAGTGACATCACTAGAGGTACAAATGCTGCGGTCATTTTAGTGATATATCTGTAGCTCCCATTAAACCAACTGGTTTTAACTAAATATACTGAAGTGACACAATGTCCTTTAAGAGATGATTCAGTTCGTTTTGCGGTCGTCAGGGACCACTGATCACCATACACTTATTCACAATTTCTGTTCAGTGGCAGACAAACCAGCAAAACCCTGTTATTCGACTCCATATTAAATACACACCTTCCACTGAGTAAGAAATAAGTGCTATTGATCAACCGGATAAACTTTGCGCCGACGTATACATGTACGTGTTATTGTTTTGCCGACTGAACCAATTATTTATGCATGTGTCCCGATGTGGTTTGTTAGCGCTCCTAGTATCCTTTGTGATTTATGGTTTCTTGAAACATTCTCTATTCGGAACGTGGAGTTATATATAATTAATCAACTATTGGCTAAAGTACTAGATGTAATTCATGCGTTGCAATTGTGTTGCCTTGGTTTAACACAACAATACATGTTCAAACATTTTTAGCCTTAAATAAATCATCCCCTGGGTTGTGTTGAATATCACGTCTAGAGTTCATATGTCCACAGCAACAACAATTTCAGTTCGTCTGTACATTGTTATCTCTTCGCTGTCAAGTTGTATCTATTACCATATGTGTTTGTTATATCTACACGGTTGTTGATCCATATGTTGTCATCCTTCCTCACTGTTCAAACTTCTAAATGCCTCAATAAAGTGATGTTAGTCGTTATGTTCCTATTGCAACTTCAGTGAATAGGTTTATTTTTACACCACACTTAGCAATATTCCAGCTATATGGCGGCGGTCTGTTAATCGTGTCAATGTAGTGATCAACAGTACGAGCATCGATCTACGCAAGTGGGATGCACTGACATGTGTCAACGGAAGCCTGACCACCCGAGCCCATGAGTCGCCTCTTAAGACAAGCATGGGTTACTGAAGATCAATTCTAACCCGGATCTTCACTGTTTACAGCCGTAAGATACATAATTTAGCGGGGTTTGATAACGCTGTTTGGAACTCTCTCCGCTATGGTGGTATTCCTTTCATTCACAGCATGGGGCAATTTGTACATATCATAAAAATTCAACAATGGATGCCAAAAGAAAGCGCCAGTCAATAGACGTGAAACAGAAACAAAACCAGACATAATCCAATATACAATCACAAATTACTTTGCTATGTCCATTCTGTGTTCAGATAATATGCTACAGAATTCTGAAATGTACTACAACCCCATAGGCCTTCTCATTGTGTTCTGACGTAGAGGACCCGTGAAGGTCCGGGTAAGAATGAGCCCATCAGTATCCCATGCTTGTCGTAAGAGGCAACTATCGGGATCGGGTGGTCAGGCTCGCTGTCTTGGGTGACACATGTCATCGGTTCCCAATTGCGCAGATCGACGCTCATGCTGTTAATCACTGGATTGGCTGGTCCAGGCTCGATTATTTACAGACCGCCCCAGTGCGTCGTAAAACTAAACTCACTCACTATAGTTGTTTCTATTAGACATGTATGTAATTTTTTATTATATAATAACTTTACTATACTACACTGATTTTTTACACGTTTACAGAATGGCATGTCTAGTGATAACGCAATTATGATCATACGGCCAAATTCTTCCTGGACACAGGTTCGCATTAATACACGGGTAGACTGGATTAGATTCGGTTATCTGGCTTGCAGACATTGTGTGGCATCGGACAATATAAAGTATAGGAAGTTCCCCAAAATAATAATTACTGGATTCTATTACAGACTCGTTTTGGGGCGGTTGGCAACCCAGTGTTTAAATCGTTCGCTCGTCACGCCGAAGACCCGCGTCCAATCCCCCCATTTGGGTAGATTGTGCGTATCCCATTTCTGGTGTCCGCTGCCGTGATATTGCTGGCATATGACTCAAAACAGCGTAAAAACAAACTCACTCACTCATTCACTCCAGACCGGAGTAATATAAATGAATTAGTGTGTTGTTGATTACCAAACAGCAAGTGTAACAGGTAGGTGGATATTGATGACTTTGTTCTCTCGTCTTGGTCGATTTTATTTTGTCCCGTGGGAACGTTGGGTGAATAGGGAACAAACTTGCTAGACACAACAGCATTCAACTTCCCATTGTGTATGTACAAACATGCTATGGGCACCACGTTAGCGAGGCGTTATGTCATATCCTTTCTTGCAAGAACAAGGGGTTGTGTTGTTTAGAAATGTATTGTTCAGTAAGAAGCAAAACATGGAAGGCTTCATTTGTTCATGAACCTTTGGGATCATGTCCTTTGAGAAAACTGGGAGAGCTTTCTGAAAGACTTATTGTTGTGCTTTCTGAAATACCTATTGTTATATTCCGTAATGTACACCATGTTGATATTCATACGGTGCTGTTGTACAGGACATATATTGGGTATGTTCCCAAATGATCATTTTCGTGTCCCAGGGGTTTTACCAAAATTTGGCGAGAGTATCAGCACATGCTTATCTGGCTTCTGTCTTGTCGCCTCTAATCAGCTGCAACACGTGCACTAAGATATCTAACGTGCCAATGATCCACAAAATAATTAATAAATGCGAGCAATATAATACATAAGTGTTTGGAAATTGTTGGTACTACTTACTATAAAATGTACTTTTGCATCGCATTGCAGTAAGACATAATTTGCTAAGAAATATTATTTACACACAACAAACAGAAGCAAATGCATAATATACTGCAAAGAAATAAAGAAGACGGAGCTCAAGTGACATCCTCTTAAATACGTGTAAGTCCATTTACATGTGTGTATATGATGGTGCAGGGTATATGTACAGTGTAGAGAAGCTACATACAAGTCAGCGAACACCGGGAAATTGGCGTCACAAGTTGTACCATAGTGGGGAATCGCACTGACTTTATACAACAGGGTGAGCTGTCACAGGTTTACATGTTGTTATACATATACATATACAGAATATCTAAGTATCTATCATACATGCATGCATGAATACATACATGCATGCATACACATACATGCATGCATACATACACACACATACATATATACATACATTACATACACACATTTACATACATACACACATACATACATACATACATGCATACATACATACATATATACACACACATACCTACCTACCTACATACATACATACATACACATACATACATACACACATACATGCATACATACATACATACATACATGCATACATACATATGCATACATACATACATGTATATATACATACACACATACCTGCACACACATACCTACATACATACATACACATACATACATACACACATGCACACATACATACATACATACACACTCATACACTACATACATACATACACACACAGACAGGCATACGTACGTACATACACATACATACATACATACACACACATACATACACACACATACATACATACATGCATGCATGCATGCATACATACATACATACATACATACATACATACATACATACATACATACATACATACATACATACATACATACATACACACTATTAATCATTGATTCCTGTAAAGTTTAATATTTTTCCTGCAGTAGCACAAGTTGATCTCAACAATTACAAATTTGAATTTAAGTTAAGGAATACATTGATAAATATACATTGAATATACGAATATACATTGATTTATATTGAAATTCATCCATGAGGGACAACTGATCTGGTGAGATAGGTTTTAACGTCTCATTCAGGATTATAATACATAATAATAATACATCAGTCAATATACATAACGGTGTATGTGTGTGTCTCTCTTTGTGTTGCGCCTGTATAAAGGCGGTTCGTTTTATAACATTAGCCAATTATGCCACAATACAGTAGAATCTGTCTATTACCGATTCGTTTGTGCGGATTAGACATCTTCTTTCCGTTACTGTAGACACGGCCACGAGGAGTTACCTCCTTTTGTTAAGTGAGTGAGTGA
>VKKT01004224.1:20192-31094 GCA_008038995.1 Haliotis laevigata | reverse complement strand
ACAAGTGGCAATGAGAAATCTAACAAGATCACCATGTCCCATGACAAGTGGCAATGAGAAATCTAACAAGATGGCCATGTCCCAACACAAGTGGCAATGAGAAATCTAACAAGATGGCCATGTCCCAACACAAGTGGCAATGAGAAATCTAACAAGATCACCATGTCCCAAGACAGGTGGCAATGAGAAATCTAACAAGATTATCATGCCTCATGTCAGATAACAAGACATATCAACACTAGATTATAGCGTCTCATAAATAGTGGTAATAAGATAACACGGGATCACCATGGAAACAATAAAACAATTCAACGAAACATCAAGCAAATAAGAAGAAGAAAGTACACATACTACTCAATCACCTCCCTTGCTGCTGGCAAGAGTGAGAGAATTTTGTTTAATTCCATTTTTGACAGTATTTCAGTTACATCAATGTGTCGCATTAGATAGTTGATATCTAATTCAGTGGAAGCAAGGAGATAATGCTGACAAGCTAACTGTCTAACAATCAGTGTAATTCTGAGATTGTGAATTTGAACAATTTGGCAATCTAGTGATCAACAGCATGAGCATCGATATACGCAACTGGGATACAAAGACATATGTCAACCAAGTCAGTGAGCCTGACTACCCGATCCTGTTAGTCGCCTTTTACAACAATCATAGGGAAACTCTCATATGTAGTGAGGTCATCACTTACCAAATTTGCAATGAAAAGCTCCAGGGCAGTGTAGTCATTGGGCCTCGTCTCATCCAGATGGATGAAGAAGAAGAGGTACGCCCACTGGTTGTGTTCTGTCTTCACATGCTTCTCGAAACCCTGAAACGACATTTTGAAATATTCATATGAATATATTCTTGAAACCCGAAAATTACATAAATACTGGTATATCCATAACTGCACTCTTCAAACACTGCTATGACATACATGTACTCATATATGTATTTCCAACCTTGACTCAAATAGCTGCCAAAGCTGTAATATTGTTGAAAGGCCAAGTTGTTGGCTGCAATCATCCCATCAAGAAGGTCCAGATCATGACTCAACTAGCTACAGGTGACTGTGACGAAGCAATAATACTGCAGAGTGTATGTGAAAAACAAGTAATTTACTACTTTCTGACTTAAGGCTTCATCAATATAGCCTTATCATGTTCATGTAACATACACAACCCATCAGAAAAAGCATCAAATTTCATCAGATTTGAGATAAGTCATGGGAATTCTAAATGCTTATATGCAGCCTTAGATGAAGCTATACTGAGTGAGTTAGTTGGGATTTTAAGCCACATTTAGCATTATTCCAGCAATATCACGGCAGCGGACACCAGAAATGGGCTTCACTCATAGTACCCATGTGGGGAATCCAACCCGGTGTAACAGGCCAAACTTTCCCCCTGGTCAAACCTTCCCCGGGGAAACTTTGGGCTAGGACAAACTTTCCCTGGGGAAACTTTTGCCAAGGCCAGCTTCTCCCCGGGGAAAGTTTAGACCGGGGAAGAAATGGCCCGCTACACGGGGTCTTCAGCATGACAAGTGAATGCTTGTGTTCTGTCTTCACATGCTTCTCGAAACCCTGAAATGGTTTCGAGAAGTATTTACTCACCCCAAGCTTTACTCAATGTGATACTGACTAGACACCAGATTTGTTAACAGTTACATGATACAATACTGCCTTGTGTCAAGCTTGGTAATGGTGTGGAACCCTATCAATGTTTGATGACCTGTTGACAGTTTCATAGCAACACAAGATCTTTCTACACGTAGTCATTTTCTGGAGTTATATAACTCTAGGTCTTCTGCATAATGCAACTGAAAGATTGTTTATATTTTTTATCACAGCAGTGTACGGCACTCACCCCTGCTTGACGTTCGAAGTCATAGCTTTCCCGGCTGCAGATGAAACAGTTTGACTTCATGTCATGGTCGATTTGCCACTGGAAACAATAGAACGTTGTTCAAAGTTCACTCCAAAGTTTGAGGTACAGCAGACATACAAGGAGTTTTACATGATTATTATTACAGCAAACTATCATTATGACAAACTTGAAGAGACCACTATTTTGGTTTTGAATACATGCATTTGGACTGAAACATACAGCAAGTGCCTGAGACCAGAACATGCTGATACCTGGCAGTGGATTATGAGCGGGCTCGTACACGTAGTTTACTGTACATCACATTATTTCATTTTCTGACTGGTAAATACCAGCATACAGTGAAGCTCTGTCTGCTTGAAGCTGAAGACCTTGAAATGTTCTTGGCCAACGGTGAATACTTCATTGACAGATTTATTCTAAAATTCGTAAATAATAATTAAACATTTCTTTATAATGGACTCATTGTTTAGCTAACTGTTATGGCTTGTACAGATGACTTGAATTAAAGTTACCTTATTGTCTCTAAGCTCAGAGAAGGTGTCCACGATGATACCGAAGATGATGTTGAGGCCGATGGTGGTGATAAGGATGAAGAAGACGGTGTCGAACACAGTCACACCCAGGTGAAAATGGTAATCTCTTCCAGCCAAGGAAGGTTCCATCACCTAGCAAAACAAAAATGAGTAAGTTTACTTCCACTATCAAAAATAATGTAGGAGCATCATGGGAGAAACCATCAAGGGTTATCCAGGGGTCAAATAGGGTTCCTTTCTGATAAATACCCTGGGCCCATTCACCATATATTTGTTTCGAGTCTATTTAAATAACACTATGCTTGATTTAAATGACACAAGACTAGATCAAATGACACAATGCTTGATCTAAATGACACCATGTTTGATCTAAATGACACAATATTTGATCTAAATGATACAATGCTTGCTTTAAACGACTCAGCACGTGATTCAAATGACACAATGCTTGGTCAGAATGAAACAACACTAGATATAATGACAATGTCTCCTGAATGTGTCTCCTGACAATGACTGAAACAACTGCCATTACCAGTAATGTACTTTTCAGTGATGTCTGCAGTGTAACTGGAAAGTCTTGCATGAAAGCCTGAGGACCCTCGTTACCTTAAAACATTTTCCCAAGTCTGATGGTAGATGGTTGATATCAGTGAAAACCATGATCAGTAGATTCAAATATCATGGTTAAGATACGCCAACACAGCCCCCTTTCGTAGCATCCATTTTACTATGAACTAAGACTCATGACCGGTGCAGATGGATCTCAGATCTCCAACCCTAGATGGCAGATCATGACCGCTAACTGGACATAACATTGATTACAGTATAGCAACTCCTTGCACATCTGAACCTGTTGGGGGCGGTGGAGTAGCCTAATGGTTAAAGCGTCCACTCCTCACGCTGAAGACCCGGGTTTGATTCTCAACATGGGTACAATATGTGAAGCCCGTTCCTGGTGTTCCGTGATATTGCTGGAATATTGCTGAAAGCGGCGTAAAACCATACTCACTCACTCACTCTGAGCCTGAGAACCTCCATCACTTACATTATAAACCCCTTCAATGAGACCATGGTGAATCATGGTGGTGAGGCACTCGTAGATGGTGCGGCAGTGACGTCCGTCCGCTGCGGTGAGGACATTCCTATAGAAAGCGAAGCTGACGAGGGAGAAGATGTACATGATGGCGATCCCGAGCAGCGCTACCAGAACCAGAGACCAACCTGTAGTAACACAAGGATGAGGGGAGGTGAAATCACAAGACATTATAGGTTGTTATAATGACTTCTTTGAGAGGCATTTAGAAGTTGGAGCAGAAGGAAGGATAACAATACATGGATGAACAACTTCTTTATTGCAGCGAGGGTGACATTTTGGTGTAGGTTCATCACTTGCTTGATAACAGTGTTAGAACCTTCACCGAAACGTCGCTCTCACTGCAATAAAGATGTTGTTCATCAATATATACTATTATCCTTCCATTGTCAGAACAGCTAGTGCATCATGTCATCATCATTACCCAACAGCTATTACAGGGTGCATCACCAGCTGTCTGATGCAGCTGTTCAGGGTGGAAACAGTGAATGCTTTAACCACTAGGCTACCCCACCGCCCCACACCATTGTAAGACCACCCTTGACTCACCATTGTAAAACCACCCTTGACTCTTACATATTTGAAAAATATCTTTAAAATCAATTTATATGTAGTTTGAACGATCAAATGTTTGAAAACAGATAAAAACCTGGTGATAATAGAAAACCCTTTGACTGCTACTTGACAAACAAATTCAGTAAGCCCACTTTTACAAGGCGTTTAGCAATATAACAGCAATATCACCACCAGGAACACCAGAAATGGGCTTCACATACTGTACCAATGTTAGCAATTGAACCTAGGTCTACAGCCTGACAAGCAAATGCCTTAACCACTAGGCTAGCTCACCAGCCTTGACCCAACAAGACATGATTAGAAAGAATGATGTGTGCTGACCGTTGCGTGTGACGGCCTGGATCACCCTCTTCAGCAGCTGGTTGAGCATCGCCATGTGGAGGAGGTGCAGGGAAAAGAAGTAGCCGTACAGGGCGGTGCCGCTCACCGAGAAGCCCAGGAAGCACTGCAACAGATGACACACGTGGGAATACTGACACTAGAATACTGGAATACTGACACTAGAATACTGGAATACTGACACTAGAATACTTGAATCATGACTATCATGACTGGTATAATTGTACAATGTTGACACTTAAATACTCGTACAGTTATACCAGATGTTAATTTGTAATAAGTGAGTGACTTTAGTTTTATGCCGCACTCAGCAATATTCCTGCTATATGGCAGCTGTTAAATGGTAGACTCAAAATTGTGGATAAAAAAACACTATTAAAAGAGTCAAAGTCAATATTTCTGCTTTGATAAGAGAAAAATACAAATACCAAATAATACAAATTCTAAAAAATCCCTAAAAAGCAAAAGGCATATGATGACATTCTGGTCGTTGTGTAAAATTTCATAAAGGAACACCACTTAGTTATTTTGATTTGAACCATATAAAAAAATTATTACAAATGGACAGAATGATGGACTGATAGGCAACCTGGTAACTATATTCCTCTCTATTATATAATGGGGAATAACAAGGCAGGTCAAAGTTCACACACTTACAATGTAGTAGAACGTGAGAAACCCGAAAAACTTCACTTCAAGATGGCCGCCCTTCTTCTGTTCCTCCTCCTCATTTTCGACCTTCGAATGGATCCGTTTAGGTGTGATCATCCTAGAAGCAGAACGGTCTCACATAAGAGGCTACCACCATACCCTACCTCACTAAAACCTTCCCTACAAGAGTCTTCCACCAACATCGTTTGTCACCATCGTCCCTTTCCCCTTATCTATCCTAGCCACCATTGCTCTCCTTAAATTGGTGTTCCCATTCCAACACTCTAACACAACGGTTATACCAGGCTGGAGACCGAGTTATGACCAAACTATGGCCTTTGCTCGCCATCACTCGCTAGGACTCGCAATAAGGTCGCAAATTAGTCTCAACGCGGTCTCCATGGTCTCAAACATGGTCTCTATGGTCGCAATTACTCTCCATCGGTCGCAAAGGGGTTTGCGAGTGTTTTTTATTGTAAAAAACACTTGCAAAAGTTGTGTGACCGATGACAGTCGCAAGGGGTCTCAAATGTGGTCGCAATGAGATCGCATAGGTCTCAGTGCACTCTCAATTCGGTCCTCATTGATCGTAACAGAGTCCCCATTTGGTTGCATGAATGATCGCAAAGTTTTAGGGTTTTTTCAGTCACTAAGTATTGTTCCTACTAATCCTGGCTGAGTTGCAACTTGATCTCATACTCGCAGCAATGGTCACAACGATGGCCACAGGGCTCGGTCAGAACTCTTAATTCGGTAGCAAGTCGATCTCTAATGGTTACAAGGGGGTTGCAACTGGGTTGAAGCAGACTTGCATATAGCTCATAAACTAGAAGCGAGAAACTGAGACCTGATTGAGATCTATGAGACTAATGAGAGTGGTCTCATAATCAGGTCGCAATAAAACTGGGGAATTTTCTGTTATCAGTCGCAATTCAGTCGCAAATAACTTTTGGTGTAATCGCAAATGGCGAGCAATTGAACGACTCACCGTGACCCTCTTCGAGTTCACAATTGCGATGGTCGTAACAAGACCATAACGGAGTGGCAGTTTGGTGTAACCATACCCTAACTCTACCAAACTGTTGCTCCACTAATTGACTGACATACATGACCTTTCTCACAAATATAATTTCCTCACAAACATCTCTTTCTTCACAAACCCCACATTCCTGTCATACATAATTTCCCTGTTACGTGACAGTTTTCAACCTACTTCCACAGCGCCTTGAAGTCCTTTATCCCTGGGAAGGTGGGGTGGTTGGAGATGAAGTAGCTGATGACGATCATCAGGGAGAGGATGTTGTGGATGCCACCGAGGATGAAGGTCATGTAGTAGGCGCCAGTCCATTTGTCTGTTCTGGGGACAGCACTGGAAGCAAAGCAGTCAGTTAATCAATCTGAGGGAATACACTTATATCAATGTTTAAATGAAGATGTCAACAAGCTCACACTGTAGAAGCTTGAGTGAGTCTCCCAGTCGTTGAACCTCGTTATCTTCTCATCGCCTCTGCCCTGTCTGTAATACAGATGCTTTTCCTTTCTTTCTCCCATCTTACTGGGGCTCCATTTCAATGTAAAAAATTTCTTTTGTTTCTTGCAAAATTATATATATATACACTCGCGTAACCGTGATTCGTGGATATAAGGGAAGTGTGGTGAAAATCATATTTTAAATACACAATTTCATTTTGTATACTGACTGATTATTTTATTCATTGATTCAGCGAATTTTAAAATGCCAGATATTTCACCCATGAATGAAACGTTTGTTTACGGAAGCCATATGCAATCATCACCCATTTGTGTTCCCACAAAATGTGATGTCACCTTGTTTCGTGGATTACGTAGTCGGTTAAAATGTATCACTGTGTACAACAGCCCATTGCAATAAGTATTGACACCTAGGAAAGCAGATGACGAGATGTGACAAGGTTGGTGCTAACAAATCTTTTTACTTGACATATTGTAGAGATAAAACTTGGTATTGGTGGCAATAGTGATCTTGGGTTATTTATCTCAGTGTTGGACAATTAGATTTAGTGTACTTACGTGTAATGCAGATATTCGGAACCTTTTTGTCAGCGAGGTGTGGCACTGTGTGTACATCAAAAGTACCGCTTCGTGCCATCATACGAGACTTAATTTACGAGGTAGCATGGTAAATACCGTGATCCACGAATCAAGGTTATCAACGAATTTAGGTTACAGTTCTGTATCTACTCAGAGACTCTATTCAACCTACTCTTATGAATGAGGAGACAGTAAAGTTTGGGGGCAATGTATTTGTAAAAAAGCATTAAAAATGTTACATTTGATTTTTTGTTTGAAAAGAATCCCTTGAAAATAAGGTTTTAATTACATTACAAAAAACATAATCATAAAGGTCTCTCTTTGTTACATTCTAATTATTCCAAATATAGTCATTCTATTCAACTAGGAATTAAATACTAACTATCAGCCCTCAGGGAAGCTACCATATAATTTATTCCCCCAAAAAGTATGTATTTACATTACAATATTGAATTAAAAAGTTCAAATGAATTAATGCAACGTTAATGCATTAAATTGACTCTTGAGCCCTCTATTGGCCGAAAATTATTTCACGCGAACTGTCAACCCCATAGAGCTATGTTCTTTGGAGCACTCTGTACAAATATCGTATGCACAACTTCGGCAAACACTGACAACACCACTTGCGACAGTTTTCAATGTACGTAGTAATTCTTTATATTCGACATATGGCAAGTATTCTCTGTTTGGAAGCTGTTAGCCTGGAAGTTTCAATTATCGATTTCAGGCAAGTTGTGAGGGACAATAAGTCTTTATTTCATAGTTGCAAAAGGGCATGTTTATATATTGAAGTCACAATTGTTGTAGCTTGAAGATTGTTTGTGCAGCTGGGCTCTGGTAAGCCGATATAAAACAGACACAGGTATACAAGATAAGATCACTTTATGATGCTTGGCCTTCAAGTCCGACCTTGGAACAAATCCAATCAAGTAGTGAGAAACTTGTACCTTTTGTCAAGTCTCTGTCATGTTGCTGAACATCACAGAATCAATATCTTTCATTGAAAAAACAGACATAAAAATAAACTGGTCAGGCAGAGTATAGGATTCAAGCTGTGATTGGAAGATGTTTTCCGGGTAACCATGGTAAAAGGGACAATGTATCACTTACTCTGCAGCGTTGGCAGGGTTCTCTTGCCATGTGACCAATACGAGAAAGGCAATAGCGACAGACACGATCATCACTAGTATGTTCACCCATGGCCTGCAAGGAGAAGAAAAATAGCAGTCCAAATTTAAAGGAACTTTAAGGTGAGGACACATCCCTAATGGTGGCAATTATCTCAAGAATAAGGTTATCAGACTTGGGATTGGCTGTGTGTGGCGCATGAGTGCAGGTGAAAAAATATGTGATGAGTCAGCACATGCCAGACTGAGCCAATGGCAAGTATTTGTGTATATCTGTTGAGTTGGCAGTTTCAATACCTAGACAATGGCAAGTATTCGTGTATATCTGTTGAGTTGGCAGTTTCAATACCTAGACAATGGCAAGTACGTGTATTTGTGTATAGCTGTTGAGTTGGCAGTTTCAATACCTAGACAATGGCAAGTATTCGTGTATATCTGTTGAGTTGGCAGTTTCAATACCTAGACAATGGCAAGTACATGTATTTGTGTATAGCTGTTGAGTTGGCAGTTTCAATACCTAGACAATAGCAAGCATTCCTGTATATCTGTTGAGTTAGCACTTTCGATTCCTACACAATGGCAAGAATTCATGTATATCTGTTGACTTAACAGTTCTATACCTACACAATGGCAAGAATTACTGACCAGCTCTGGACAAACAACCGGGCCATAGGGTTTGCATGGACCTTCCGCTGGTACTTGATGTCTGAGATAATGTCTTGAGACCAATCCATGAAGTCTCGCAGCTTGTTGCTAGGTGATGACCTGTCCACATCATACTTGAACTTTTCCTTAATTTCCTCACGGAGTACGTTCTGTACACGGAATAATGGTGTTTAAACAAGTAGAAAAAAAGGTTCACATGTAATAATTCAGGATATAATAAAGAAATGAAGGGAAATTCTTTGTATTTCAGTGCCAATACAAACTTAATGACATAATGTCATGGTCGAAGGAAGTTTGGTACCTGATGGCACATGCACTAAACATACTTTTTAGGTTTAATGTTAAATATATAAAGCTTGTAATATATTATTGTAATTAAAGAATGAAGATTGATTGACTGATTTGTTTGTTGTCTAAAGCTGCAATCAGCAATGTTCCAGCTATATGGTGACAGTCTGTAAATGATCGAGTCTGGACCAGACAATCCAGTGATCAACAGCATGAGCATCAATCTTCATAATTTGGATACAATGACCTGTGCCAACAAGGTCAGCAAGCCTGACCACCTGATCCTGTTAGTTGCCTCTACTGACAAGTATGGGTTGCTGAAGAACCAATTCTAACCCAGATCTTCACAGCATCATATACTGGAAAGGATATTATCACATACTGGAAAGGATATTATAACATACTGGAAAGGACATTATCACATACTGGAAAGGACATTATCATATACTGGAAAGGGTATTATCATATACTGGAAAGGATATTATCACATACCGGAAAGGATATTATCACATACTGGAAAGGACATTAACATATACCGGAAAGCATATTATCACATACTGGAAAGGACATTATCACATACTGGAAAGGATATTATCACATACTGGAAATGGTATTATCATATACTGGAAAGGGTATTATCATATACTGGAAAGGATATTATCACATACTGGAAAGGGTATTATCACATACTGGAAAGGATAATATGGAAAGGGTATTATCACATACTGGAAAGGGTATTATCACATACTGGAATAGGTATTATCTCTGGATCAGTAGTTCAGCTGTTGTCTATTAACACTTCAATGTCAAAGGGCACATCTAAGCTAGATTATGAGTGACATGTGGCACACTTAAAAAAGACAACATGGTTCTATCTCTGGCTTTGATGTTGTTGATCTGAAATAAACATTTTCTCATGAGGAGAAGTGCCCCATCTTTACACCTGCATCCCCTGTTTGTTTGTCCTGTGAGCAAGCTAATGACCCTGACTGACCAGTAACTAACAGAACTGGGTGGTCAGGTTCACTGCCCTCACTGCTGTGTTGTATCCAGTGTTTTACAGGACCAGTGATTCCTGCATATTGGACGCAGAAGTACCCCCCGACTAAAATCCTGTGCATCCTTGTGGATGCAATATCATTTTTTTCTGGGAAAGAACTTTCTGAGTTTGTAATATCCCACATTAAAACATAAACATTCTGTTTACAATCATTATTCTATTGACATTGAAAGTAACACATATTATAACATAATCATTATCAAATGGAAAGCATCCATGATCATTGATTACATGCAAGTTGATGGACTCCCAATTTTGGAAACGGACTCTCAGAGTACTTATGCCTGGAGTCCCCAGGACTATAGGTTCGAAGAGCTATGTAAAACCCTGTGTATCCTAATTGTGTTGATAGATGCTTGTGATGTCAGTCACTAGATTGTGTAATCCAGACTCAGTTATTGTGAGACCACAGAGAGATACATCTGGAATATGACCAAATGAGGGGCAGTGCCTGGATGTCTGCCAGTTCCAAACATTTGTAACCACCATTCTCAAAGTCATTTTTAAAGATGGCTGCCTCCGTACATGAAAGAGGTGAGGTGAAATTGGGTTTAACTTTGTGCTTGAGAATATTTCACTCATATGACGACGTGCATGCGTGTGTATGTGTATGTGCGGC
>VKKT01004224.1:3443-20104 GCA_008038995.1 Haliotis laevigata | reverse complement strand
TGCCGAGTGCCAGGCAGGGACCAACAAGTACCATATTTTAACATCTTTTGGTATGATGCGGCCGGGGATCGAACCCAGCGACCTTCCGCTCTCCGGGCGGACGCTCTAACCACTATACCACGGAGGCGGTCCATACATGAAAGAAATGACCAAAGTAACAATCTACGTATATGTTGGTAAATGCAACAAACAAGAAGTAGTTATCAATAATATCATTTTCTTATGTTATAAATCTGGCAGTGGCCTCTTACCTTGTCTTTGACATGGAAGTAGATCTTCTGGAGGATGTCTTCCTTCAGGACCTCAATGGAAAGAGTGTTGTCAAAGAAGTACGTCCATGCAATCTCACTCTCTGGTGTCTTGATCAGCACTGCAACCAGAGACATGGACACGTTGAGGCAGATGCAATGATAAGCATGTAGACGATGAATTTGTTTCAGGCATTAAGATGTCCGTCGTGTGAGAGACACAAACAGGGACATGGCGGACAAGGCACTGACTTACTGGGTTTAGTGATCTCCTCGTGAAGATCCATCATGCGACACAGGATGTGGTAGTACGCAAAGCCGACGTCACTCACCAGGTTGGCAAGCTGGGCTGTTTCCGTTGTTTTCTAGAGAACAATGATAATAATAATAGTGATTGTAATGATGACAACCCAACTTCTCTCTTCTGCATTATATTTCGATCTGTATAACATCATGATGATGATGATGATGATGATGATGATGACGATGATACGTATATGTTGCACTCGGCAATATTCCAGCTATATGGCGGCAGTCTGTAAATAATCAAGAGTGGACCAGACAATCCAGTGATCAACACCATGACCATCGATCTACACAGTTGGGATACGATGACCTGTTTCAACCAAGTCAGTGAGCCTGACCACCCGATACGTTAGTCGCCTTTTACGACAAGCATGGGTTGCTGAAGACCAATTTTAACCCGGATTAATGCTGATGGTGATGATGATGATGATGATGATGATGATGATGATGGATATTTGTACTGAAGCATTTTCATCCAAGAACACCTCCTCATATTCCCCCATCAAGAAATATCAAACAAGAAGTCAGTTGAAAATGTCAGCCTCTGAATACAGACTTTTTCAGTTTGAGAAACTTGTTAAATCCATGTAAATGTGTCCTCAATAGTAACCAAAACTGTAAAACAAAGGTAATATTTGTGACAGATTAACATTTATCATCTGAAATGATCATTTATGTCATCATGATAGTGAATATGGTTTTATGGCACTTTTGACAATATTCCAGCAATATCACATCGGGGCATCAGAAATGGATTTCATACTTTGTAACCATGTAGGGAATCAAACCCATGTCTTCAGCATAATAAGTGAATGCTGTAACCATCCCTCCCACCCTTCATCATAATGAAAACATCAGTGCTATCTCTCCTTGCAACAAGTCTGAATTTATGAAGTTAGTTGTAATCAAATAGTAGCTGCATGCACTAGTACCACAAATAGCCTGAAGAGGTCGGATTTGACATGCAAAAATGATTGTCTTTTTCCTATTTCATTTGAATGATAATTAGCACAAAATACATGAATTTCCACAGTCGCTTTTTTTATCAAATATACAAATATGAATTATCATAATAACTATTACATATTATCACTATTTAATAGCATGTTTTCAAATATAATAACAAACAAGCAAACAGATGTATAAGTAATGACCTCTCAAAGAGACTATTTATGGTACAACCTATATACACTTATTTCACATGCTTTGTAAACTCGGTACAACACAACAAAGAGGAAAGACACTGCAGAGAGTATCAGATGACAAGTAGGGTTGGGAGACGCTTTATATGAACAGCAAATGCATGACATACATTGATTCAACATGGATCAGAGCATTGCTACTTCACGCTATTATTAAACCAGTCACCGAGTCTTGACATCGTCCACAAATGTCCTACTTCCTTGACCACATTTTCTGTCATCTACAGCAATATTTTCAGGTAAAATTGTTCATGAAATATCCACAACAGAGTGCAAAGAAATATTTTGAAAAATAAAAAACAATCTCTGTAGGAATTTTAAATTAACATGAAGCAAGAGTCATCAGAAGATGACATATTTCCCCGGCCCCCACATATTCGAAAGAACAAATCATCTAACAGTTACTTAAAGTCCAGCTTGATTCCCTTTTTTAAGACCAAAGCGTTTAAGTCCAAAGCATTTCCATGGAAACCAATAAAAATAAAAATGACAAAATTATATCAAAAGGCACCACTTAAGGTTCTGTTTATTATATACCTTGTTAAAAACAAATTAAACGGTTTTCGAGTTGTGCTCCGGAAATGAAGACAACCCCTCCCTTTTGAGACTAAGTCCGAAGCATTTCCATGGAAACCAAGAAAAGTAAAAATGACAGACGGACAAGGCATTGACTTGCCGGGGGGATAAAAAGTACAAAATTTGCAGGAAGCAAAGAAGCTCATAATAGCATTATTTTCATGATAAATTTTAACAGCTAGCTAAGACTAAGATCAATTCCATCAACCCTAAACCTCCTTGTTATATATGTTGAGTCTCTTAATAGAAAAGGTGTCTCGGCTTTTGTAAGGATTAAAGTGCAGCACTGACATGCAGGGTAAGTGCAGGGTAAATGCAGGATAAGTGCACCAAAGGAGTGTGCCAAACAGTATGTTTTGATGGCACAGGGGCCACAGGGAAGGTCATGCATCGTCCATGTATTAAGTCAGTGAGTGATTTTAGTTTTACGCCGCTTTCAGCAATATTCCAGCAATATCATGGCAGGGGACACCAGAAATGGTCTTCACACATTGCACCCATGTGGGGATTGAACCCAGGGCTTCAGCGTGACAATCGAATGCTTTAACCACTGGGTTACCCCAGTTATAAAGAAACATCTTGATACATTGATATATTTGACACTCAGAACATAACAGGATTGTGATTTTCAAAAATTAATTAAAGGTATTTTGTAACTGAGAAAATCTTTGAGCAGAAATAACTGGATCTAGTTTTGATGACAAGAATGACAATCATTACAGAACGACAATTCTCCGACAAAACAGACAAATACATGGCACACACAAAGATGATGTTCACAAAGACAATACAAATAATACAGGATGAGGACTTCAGATGAGGACAGAGATGAGGACTTCAGATGAGGACAGAGATTACAGGATGCAACACACAAACAAACATATAGCTAGACACACGCCAGTTCCATTTTGAGCACTGCAATCCAACTGAAATGTTCTTCTATCAACATGATGAGGAGTCAAAATATACTTCCTACATCTCCTTGACTGGCATTTAGAGACTGAAGAAATTCTTCTTAAAAAATATCTGTTAAATTCATAACTCATTAATGATGAATAATATTTTGACTGAGATCTCTAACTGGAAGAGGATAAAGAAAGAAACATTTATGGATGACATCTCTTTCTGATGACATTTTTCCTTGCCCCTTGATCAAGTGAAGGATAAGATATTCCTGCAAACAATATGGACTGAATATCGATAAGTGTTTGTGTCTTCATACTTTTCCACAAGTTATATTTTCCAGACAAAATATCATTTCATCATTTATAAGTTGTTTTATAAGAAATTCACCCTTTAGACAAGTTCAGAGGACTAACGTGAATCCTATGTCACTAGTTCTCAGAGTTTGTAGCTTGTCCTTGAACAAGACAACATATTTACTGAGTTTACATTTTCTGTGATTTTTTTTCAGTTCCAATTTGTAGCAAAGTTGAAACACTGAAGATGGTTCAGACAAATAACCCTCAAATCCTACATACCACTGACGACTACTATGACCAGATTTTCACTTGCCCCCAACACTATTAGTTGTCTTGGGCTAACAGACAAGCGTGAATTTCAATGACTGTGAAATATTGTGAAAATACTATAAAATATGTGATACTTAAGGTTTTCTTTTGGATATTAACCCGAAATCGCATTGATACTTGAATTATTATTTTGCGCCAGGCGGATTATTGACAAGTTAAATACAGTGTTTTGTGTAAACATGATATCCAGTGCTCCTAATGAAAGTGGCAACAATACACAGCTAAATGAATTAATATCTTTGTTTTTACCTCTCTGACATGCATGGCAGAAGTATCCTACATGATGGAAAAACATACACACAATGATCAATGATATAGAGTCATGACAAGATAATGTTTTCCTCACAACTAACAATCATGATGATGAATTCATTCCAGTGTACACTCAGACTTACCACCACAAGTTCTAAATCCTACCAGCAAGTTGTATGACCGACAAAAGGATATGTTAGTACAATTCACAAAAATACCACAAAAAGAATCAATAAAATCAAAAAGTGAATCATTTCCAAATATTTCTGTGCCACGGCAAGAGTATTAAATTTTTAATCAATTGCATTTTTAACAGTAAACCTTTGCCTTAGTACTTACAACCTACACCAGAAGATGAAACAAAAATTAAATAGGATAAATACAATAACAATAGTTAATAGAAACTACATTATTAGATACAATTCTATATAATACAGTGTAAGGACCTTTCTCATATGAAATTTCTGTATGTTTTATATGAAAGGAGTAATGCATATATGTGATTAAAACAAATCTTAAACAAAATACTTCAATAACATTTAATTAATTATTTGATTAAGAGTGAGTGAGTGAGTGAGTTTAGTTTTATGCCTCACTCAGCAAAATTCCAGCTATATGGCGGCGGTCTGTAAATAATCGAGTCTGGACCAGACAATCCAGTGATCAACAGCATGACCATTGATCTACACAATTGGGAACTGATGACATGTGTCAACCAAGTCAGCGAGCCTGACCACCTGATCCCTTTAGTCACCTCTTACGACTAGCATGGGTTACTGAAGATCAATATTCTAACCCGGTCCTTCACTGGTCTATTTGATTAAGAAAGCTCACCTTGATGTCACCGTATGCTACCACCATGGCTTGTACAACAGAATCACTGTCAAGATACTCCATCACCTCCTGGGGAAGACAATCAGGTGATTATGTTACAAGTACTGCAGTTATATAACAGTGTGCCAGCATATGTGCAAGGAAAGACTAAGTGAAAAATGTCCAATTTACCAATAAGATTACATCAACTAAAAGGATATGGTGCTGACAGACATGTGTGTGAGAGAGTGAGTGAGTGAGAGAGTGAGTCTCTCTTTTGGTTTTACGCCACTTTAAGCAATTCTCCAGCAATATCAAGGCAAAACACATCAGTAATGGCTAACTGACAAGAATTCTAATCAGAAAGAATCTGGGATTTGAAGCCATGATTATTAGATCCTGGAATGGTGAAGGGGGGCAACTCTGTATAGTACCTGCAGAGTAATCCTTCATTTCCAGAATCGTGTATATTCAGTGCATGTGGCAGCTATGAGCTATAGTTCTATATGGTGAGGAAACAGTAATACTTAACACTAGAGTAGTGAAAGTACGTAGTAATAGACACAGGTGATTAGCACTACACACTCATCTAAGGCACTTGTTACATAGAAATTCATTATGTCTAACAACAACACATAGAGATTGTCATCCAAACAATGAATCTTAAACATTTTGTCAATATTTTACTCAACAGTAACCATGGTAACTACTAGAATCAGCAGTAACCTTGGTAACTACCAGGGAAATACACAAAATTGATTTTTTTAAAAGAATCACAGACATTTGGACATTTTATTTGCTAAAAACATTCATTTTTAGAACATTTTAAATTAAAAAATGCAATGTAGGTCATTGTTTCTATGACAACCACATAATATAATTCTTAAAGAGAAGCAGCGTTAGTTAAAGCTGACTCTGTGTCAAAAGCAGATCACAGTTGAACAACTATAAATTAGGAAAACCACCACTATATAATGTCAGTATAAAGCAGTTTTGGTTTCATTATTAGTTAAAGAGATAATCCACTCATGACACAAAAGCTAGCAGTAAATAACCAATAAAAACAAATTACTAGTACTTTTGAAATGCAGAGAATCTTAATGGCAGTGGCTTTTAGATCTTCAATATCTCAAAGTTTAGGACCAAATGGAAACTTTGAGAACATTTAAGCATCACTTAGTACCACAGACACTTGAAACAAATCAGAAATAATTTTGAAATGCAAATTGCTGTAGTGGTCTTAAATCATTGTCAGAGCTTCTGAGTGAGTATGCCTGCTTTCTTAGCAATATTCCAGCGATATCACAGAAGGGGACACCAAAAAAGAGCTTCACACATTACACCCATGATGAGAGTCTAACCCAGGTCCTCGGTGTGACGAGCAAATGCTTTAACCACAAGGCTACCCTATCGCCCCTTCAAGGCTCCTGGATCATGGAGTGAGTTTCAGAGTTTTACACGTGAGTGAGTGAGTTTAGTTTTACGCTGTTTGTAGCAACATTCCAGCAATATTATGGTGGGGGGCACCAGATATGGGCTTCACATCAGAGTTTCATGCGGCAGATTTGAAATGAGTCTTAACATGAGACTGTATCTGGGATATCCAAAGCCATCCAAGATTCCTGCATTTCGCATTCCAACTAAAACATTGAACAGCTGACAACGATTCTTAAGGATCGAAAGCACGTAAGCACATAGTAAATAAAACAAATATGGAAAAATACAGTTAGAGAGGAAAAAAACAGATAACTACAAAACTAACATCAAGAAGGATAATTACAAGCTATATACAACAATCGACTTCAGATACAGTGTCATACAAGCCTAGCAGGATGCAGCGGAAAAAACCCAACAGAAATCATTTAATTGTTTAGACAAAAAGGGTACAAAGCCACACAACATCAATGATATTGAAATTTAGCTCAAGAAAGATCATTTAAATTTCTTAAACAGAAAGCAAAGGAGAAAATATTTTAAAAACATTTTATACACGAAACAGGTCACAAAAAACACTGAATCACTGTAAATGAAGTCAAACATTCAGAAGCTATATGGAAACTAAGCGGAACATTATCTGCAAAAGTAAGCAGTTAGTCAACATTTCAAAATGCCATAACCAACGGATCCATGCCCAACATGGCATATTATTTGCCCATCTCCAACAACAAAACATTGACACAAAATTTACCCAACACGTTGGCCGACGGAATCTAATGTCACTGGTCTGTAAGTGAACACAAGGAAGTCTGTCATGGGATGCACGATAACGGAGGAGGATAACGGCGGACATTAACTATCAACTACATTGTTAGTGAGGTAATATTGTTTAAAACTTTATCAGCAATTTTACAGCTATTTGCATGAGGCTGAATACCTGTTGTATTTGCTGCTGTTCAGTGCCCAACAGCAATATTGTAGCATATTGACAATCATTTGTAAATAATTGACTTTGGACCTGACAATCCAGTGATTGACATTATGAGCAGTGTCTATACTAGGAAGCTGAATACCACCAGTCATACCTATATCAGATGTTGCATGTGTTGTGTATTGCCTAAATCAGCAATATTTCATAGGTATGACGGGTGTCTAAATAATTAAGCCTGGACCAGACAATACAGTGATGGACATCATGAGTGTTGATTTACACAACTGGGCTACCAGTCTTATCTTGGCAGGGTGACTGTTCACACAGGATACAGAGGTTTGTAATACAGAAAAACCTCAGTAATCTGGACAATGCCGTTATTGGTTATATCATTCAGATTGATACACATGGGGAATAATGGAATGACAGATAACAGGCCAGTGTTACTTGCTACATATAAAGTTGTCTGGGAGGCCAAGTTTTCAAATTAACAGGGACCAGATTAACAAGGGTTCACTGTAAAATGTAGAAAGGACTGGAACCAACATGCTTATATATACATACTCTATTCCTTTTACCAATTTTTTTGCAAATGCATGAAGACATCCGAAAACAGTTCATTTCCTGACTTTTTCTATATATTCTCTCAATTTTTTTTATTGCATATTGATTTTTTATGTCATCATTAGAACTCTAGGACGATCGATCTGAGTGTTGTTTTAAACCACAGTGTGGCAGCCATAACATGGAAAACTCTAAACACTGGACAAGACAAACCAGTGATTGGAAGCATTGGCAACAATCCAAAGAGGAAGAGGAGGAGAAGGAGGAAGAATACTTGTGTGAATCCTCAAATGAGCATTTGAGGGGATAGACCCTAAATTCTGTCATTTCGGGATTTAGGGACAGCTCATACTGTGGAATTTCATCATTGATCAAATCTTACTTCCCTGTATAGACTGATCGACCTCGCTGTGTTATTTGTTTGTTTGTTGTTTGTTGCTTATTGTCACAATTCCAGCTATATGGTGGCGGTCTGTGCATAATCGAGTCTGGACCAGACAATCCAGTGATCAACAGCATGAGCATCGATTTTAGTAATTGGGATACGATGAACTGAATATGTATCATGGTCAGTGCTATATGCATGTAGGTGGTCACTTTTAGTTTCAATCATTAGCATGCATGTATAGGTTTGTAATAAGCTCAGTACTTGAGATGAGTGGTCTGTTAGAGGTCTGGCAAAGTTGTGGAATAGTTGAGGGGTAGGTCTGGTGTAGTTGGAAGACAGATCAGGAACAGTTCTGGCATAGCTCTGCAACAGTCCATGTTGACAGGTCATGCTATCAATCCAAGATGGAGGTGTAACAGTGTAACAAGAGAGAAAGTATTTATGATTTACATGATCACTGCATGAGGGATAAAAACAATCAACCCAAATCATCAAACCTTTGGCAAAAGGTAAACCAACCATCAACTCATTGGGTAAACAGCAAACCAATCATCAACTCATTGGGTAAACAGTATGCCAATCATCAACTCATGGGGTAAACAGTAAACCAATCATCAACTCATGGGGTAAACAGTAAACCAATCATCAACTCATTGGGTAAATAATAAACCAATCATCAACTTCGCTGGTAAACAGTAAACCAATCATCAACTCATGGGGTTAACAGTAAACCAATCATCAACTCATTGGGTAAACAGTAAACCAATCATCAACTTAGCTGGTAAACAGTAAACCAATCATCAACTCAACAGGTAAATATAACAATCATCAACTTAACAGGTAAAAAGGTAACCAATTATTATGTTAGCAGGTAGAAAAGTAAACCCTTATGTACAAGAACAAACCAATTAGGTAAACTTTGAAACAATCACCAGCGTCTCCGGAGGGGGTAAAACACAACCTCAGTGGTTGTTCATCATTTTTCAACCAAGTCCTCACTTTATCAATTGTTTGGGGGTACATATTTTTATAGCCTTGAGTAGATTGACATTAACTGGCACATCAGAAAATTTTGACCTATTAATTTGACATGTCCTCTGGTGATCATAGCTAGCATGAAAATATTTCCTGCCAGTTATCTCCCCCTTCTGGTTCAAATCTTTCACACAGTCTTTTCTCACAAACCCAAACTACCAATAAAGTGAGGCCTTATCAGGTGACACAACACCGATTCACATTACCTGAAACTGTATACAGTTCAAACATTCAACGTGACATCAGACCAAGAACACTTACTGGTCAAAACACTTGCAACAGAGAAATCATCTATTGATTCCTGCTTTTCAACCTGTATTTACAACATGTACAAAAACTACAACCTGTATTCCTTATATCTGTGAAAACTATCTCAACCATCTTGACCTCTAAACAATTTCTTATAATATAGTCATGTTCGTGCATGAGATCTTCTGTGGCCAGGTTGGAATGCCATGTTCAAATTTGTAATGATTTAGTATCAGCAATGAAGTCTTGCAATAATCATTGGTGTAGATTTTTTTATCACTGACACTTCATGCTTTCTCTGTCTTCATTCTCGAACAGACTGCAATGTGGGCCCACATTTTGAAGGAGATGTAAGCACTCTCACAATTGCAGTCTGTGTTGAATTACAGGAGTTATGAGATTGTTGGTCAAGACACAGACTATTCCACATGACACCAAGTGATGGGAACTTGACATTAAGTCTTTTCGTTTGATGTTTCTCCAATATTCCACCTAGGTGACGTCAATCTGTAAATGATCTTGTTTGGACCAGAACATCCAGTGATTAACGTCAAGAGTATGCGTCTACTTATATGGTGCAAGTCTGGTCACCAAACCCTGTTAGTTGCACTTTAGACAAGGATGTCTACTTGAGACCTATTCTAATCCAGGTCTTCCCGGATATTAAGAGTATTAGAACATAATAGTTGTTGCTGTATTACTGTTTATAAGTACAAATTTGCAATGACTACATATAAGGCTGTGCAAAATACAGGTTTCATAAACTCATTGGCTGGTGTACAGTTATCATCAAAAGACAAGACAATTTTAGTTCCAAATAACTAAGTCATGACTTCTGAAGGGAAGTACAAGGACCCATAGTGAAGCACTACAGATAAGACTACAGATCACACTAAAACACTAAAAGCAAGACACTACCTGTAAACTATACTACATGTGTACACACAAGTGAGGTGAACAAAGTTTATCCACATAATGTTTTACAGAAATATCTTCAGTTTGAATTAACGGTCAAGTGCACTCATACAAACCCATATTTGGAAGTTCATCAAGAATCCGTTTTGTTGCATACATGATATGCTCCTTTCATCATTAACACACATTCTATTTGTAACATATGTTATCTTTGGGATTACACTTTTAGTAAAGTACAAATTCTAGTACTTTTGGGGTCAAGTCCCATCTGAGATTCAAACCCACACCCTCAGAGTCAGGCACCTAATCGCCAGCACACAAAGTCAGACGCCTTTGGCCTTTGGCGATTAGGTGCCTGACTCTGAGGGTGTGGGTTGAATCCCGAATGGGATCCCCAAAGTACTAGAATTTGTACTAACAAAGTGTAATCCCAAATATAACATATGTTACATTTGACCACTTTCTAAACGGCATTGTGTGACACATTCTATTTGTATCGGTAACTTTATTTTCAGTTTTAAAGTATAATAATTACAACTATTAAAATTTCATAAAATTAATTTCATTCAGTCAATAACATTTTATAGGAATTATATACCGTTTTGCCATAATAAGTGCCCTTGGGACTTAAAAAAACTGACAAAGGGGGCTGCTTAGCTGCTTGTTAAGCCTTACATGATATCAATGATGAAGCTGAAGACAATTAACTTAGCTAATACTTTCATTAGGGCTGTGCATTGGCAAATAAATTGTATTGCAATATATTGTGATTTGTGTAACCGTATTGCGATACATACTGCGATATATTGGGAACTTAAGTGTTTGACAGTTAGTGACACTAATTGTGTAGATCAATCCTATTTTCTACATTATAAGTCACTAAACACATGTGTTATGGTTCTGATAACAGCAATCTCAAAATTAGGTTGCAGTCAGGGATTTTATTTGATTGTTTATACGATTTATAGTATTACTGTATTTCGTTTTGTCATAGAATAACGAAGGAAAACATTTGTTGTGAATGAAAGTCTGTGTAGATTTTAATTTAAACCATAAACATAATCACAAAACTTCATATATGGCCTCTACCTAATATACCGGTTCTCGGAAAAATATTGCAATACGTATCGCTTGAAAAGTGTATTGCGATATACCGGTATACCGTGAAGTCCTAACTTTCATTACCTTCAGCACTGATAACTAAGCAAATATAACAATCAACTTGGCAATTACACTGCAGTCCTTTCGTGAAGAAAACTGTAGTGTACACAAGAATAATGGACTTGTTTTTGAATTGCTGGCCTTAGCTGTGGGCATTTGAAAAGTGCCTTCACTTCGGTTTACATGTTGGTCCGGGGTGCTTATTAGAGTGCAACACTGAATATGTGGGCAGCATTTTTGTTTTATGTGCTTCTCATCGCCCGACTGACCCTTCTAATTTCATTGCCCGCCCTCACCCACCCACCCCCAAAAAACCCTCTCTTTTTTTCATTCCAACACCGCCTTGTCATATATAATGTTTATCTTTAAATCAGTCGCTGTCACAAGTCCAAAGAACACAAGGAATTGTAATAAGAATTACAATAAATGAGAATCAAGAACCTTTTTCAGATAATTTTGTCTTTATTAAGTTGTTTTTTGTTTTTTCCCCCCGACCGACTGACCCATGTTCAGAATTTGGTGGCTGCGTGAAACACATAAAAAATAATAATGCCCTGTCTAAAGTGGGAGATATTCTTTCAAACATTGTACATACAGAAATTTCATCACATAAATTTAAGGATAATAGGTGGAACAGATGCCTACCCCAGTTGTTAAGAATTCAGGAAAAATATTTACAATACATTTATGAAATGTCCATACTGCAACATCATCACTATCTTGTAGTGCTCTGATTGGCTGTTTAAAACCATGTGACTTACACTTGCGAGTACATCCTCCTCGTCATCTCTCTCTGGTGGGTTTTCTTCTGTCAGGGATTTAATCAGAGTTGCGATTGACTTCTTCAGGGTGTACACCTGGACAAGGAAATAGAAATGGTACACTTTATACAAATCTGGAAATGAACCCACTAATGGCAGATCCAAAGGGAGGCAACTCCTCAGTATGTGTGTGGTGTTTGTGACTGCTTGAAATAGTCCAGACCAATGGCGGTTTCACAGTGCTTACAGATGGAGATACCATGCTGCAGTTTAACATTACATCTAAATCAATCCCTGCGAGGTGATTACTCGTGAAAATCCATGACAGAATTGGTCTTCAGTAACCCATGCTTGTCATAAGAGGCGAGTAACGGGATTTGGTGATCAGGTTCGCTTACTTGGTTGACACATGTCATCGGTTCCCAATTACGTAGATCGATGCTTATGGTATCAATCACTGGATTGTCTGGTCCAGACTTGATTTTTTACAGATCTCCACAATACAGCTTAACTATTGCTGAGAGCAGTGTAAAACAAAAGTCACTCTAAATCGATCAGTCTGTGTGCACCCTGTAAACACTGAATATAACAACAACAAGGTCCATCTGTAACATAGGTTGGACTGACAAGGCTGGGATCAAACCACTGACCTTCCACTCGGTGGGGTGTGATCTGTTCATTTTATCATGGAGGTGGTGCAATCTAATCAGATCAATGTTAATAGCTGTCAGGAAAGTATCACCTGTTCTAGCGAGCAGTTCTTGTACACCCCTACTCTGAGTATGTGGTTGATGTACTCGCAGATCTTGTTGTCAAACACTATAGACTGGTTCTGGAAGTTACCCTGGAAACATATGACAAGGTCAGTTACCATAGCAACATGCAAATACAGCAATGGAAATGATTAGGTACCCTGGAAACAAACAAAGTTCCATTTTGTGTATAATATTTATGATTCATTATTACAAATTTTCAGATGAAAGACGTCTTCACTTGAATAATTTTCTCACAAACAACTTCCTCCTTTCTTCCATAAACAGTTACTTTTTCCAAAATTATGGACCTTTTGAAAAAATATATACAGTGGAGTAGACAATTGTAATTTTGTACAAGTTTATAAAGTATCATTTGCACATTGTTTTAATGTTATCAAATATTTTTAATACTATCTAATAGAAATGCCATTTCTCAGTACCTATTAATCCACATATGATTATTGAGAAAATGAACGCAGAATTCTTCTTCTGAAAAAATTTGGTAAAGGAGGAATCTCTGGTTAGATGACAAAGGATTCAGCCATCTGGAAATTCATTTTTGTAGATGATAGTTTACAAAACTGAAGTGTCTGCAAAAGTGAAGTTTGACTCTATTTCTTTTTATCCTTCAAGGAAGGGTATCGTTAATTCATCAGTCTATTTAAAAAGACCTGAGACAAAATTAGAGTTAAAATCCAAGCAAGTGTGATATATGTATATCATTCTTTTACTTGTGAATCTGTTAGAATCATCCACCATTGACTCACCGATGTGTATTCCACAAGCGTGTCAAACAACTGCACTAAAAGTGGTGCCGTCTTGTCCGAAATACTTGAATACAATATATTGAGGAACCTTGTTGTCTCGGCAACCAGATTCACAGACTTGATATTGTCCGGTTGTTCCCTGAGGTAGTTCTGAAGGCCCTTGTGTTGATTGTCACACATAAGTCCGAGCACACGCAACACAAGTTCTATAAAACCATCGTCCTTGAAGTCCAGCTCATCGGACATTGAGATGGCAGCACTTGTCAAGGCCATCAATTCCTCTTCGTCCATGTCCTGTGAACAATGAATAAACGAATGAACAAAGGACCGACCGAACAAATCAACGAATGACAAAAGAATGAATGAATGAATGAATGAATGAATGAATAAATGAATGAATACATGAATGAACTGGGTTTGAACTGCTGCTTTGAACAAATGTTCTTGATATGAGAGAAAAGCCCAAGTTCCTCACAGGTGAAATCTGGTCATGTAGGTTTGGCCTAGACAAACCTAGAACACAATCAAGGATTCAAACCCACAACCAAACACTTCTGATTTGTCTAGGATGCGATTTCAGGAACCTGATCTCACTTGCCCTGAAAAATGTAGTTGCGCCAGACAAACCCAGGCTGCTCCCTAGATCTGATGTCAGAAACTGTTAGTTACTTTTGATAAAGTACATACTGTTACAATACTTACATAGCAACTGTCATACAATACTTTGATATTACCCTTAGTTTGACAACCATATATATCACAGTAAGACACAGTGGCCCACTTCAGTGATAGACAAAGTTACAGTACAGAAAATATATAATGATAATTAATTATCTACATGTATTTAGAGACTGTTTCCAGTCCATGAAATCGTCTCAAAGGCGCTTTCAAGATAGACATAAAGTCAGATATATATTGAAGTACAAGCAGTTTGACAATGTCTCAGCCCAAGAAATCATGCTGAATTACATGTAAGAGAGCAACTAGAGAAGTAGAATGGTGAATAAATCTAAGTATCTTCAAACATCAAAGTTGTACGGACAAGGGGTGGTTGGTTAGTTTGCTTGTTGTTTAACACCACACTCAGCAATATTCCAGCTATATGGCGGAAGTCTGTAAATATTTGAGTCTGGACCAGACAATCCAGTGATCAACATCATGAGCATCAATCTACACAGTTGGGATATGCAGGTGTCAACCACGTCAGCGAGCCTCACCACCCGATCCCGTTAGTCGCCTCTTACGACAAGCATGCTGAAGACCAATTCTAACCTAGATATTCACAAGACTCCTATTTGAATTTTTTGGGGACACCCACTTGCTTCATGTGGATATCAGTTTGCATATAGTAGTAACATTTGGTACTGCTGCATGGTTTATATGGCTGCATCAAACCCTGACACCTGAGGAATGCTACACCTTAGATGACCTGGCCATACCACAAATATCTGGACGTATTATAATATCATGCTGCCTCCATGTTACTTGAAACACAACAACACTACCTACCTCTATTTTGATGTCAACCTCATCAAGGGGCGCCACTTCTGACTTCTTCTTGGACTTGACCTTGCTGACTTCCATTTTGGTTGGTGGTGGACCACTTAGCCCATTCATTGTGCTGCCATTGACAGCAACCTTGGGGGGACCCAGACCCTGGGGGATCATCAGGGTGTTTCCCCCCTTCCCCCCACTCATCCGACTTGCTCGGCTGATTGGCCGCTTCATGGAGCCACGCGACCCCATCTGCAGCAATAACAGTCATGTTATACAAGCAATAACAGTCATGTTATACAAGCAATAACAGTCATGTTATACAAGCAATAACAGTCATGTTATACAAGCAATAACAGTCATGTTATACAAGCAATAACAGTCATGTTATACAAGCAGTAACAGTCATGTTGTACAAGCAATAACAGTCATGTTATACAAGCAATAACAGTCATGTTATACAAGCAATAACAGTCATGTTATACAAGCAATAACAGTCATGTTATACAAGCAATAACAGTCATGTTATACAAGCAATAACAGTCATGTTATACAAGCAATAACAGTCATGTTATACAAGCAATAACAGTCATGTTATACAAGCAATAACAGTCATGTTATACAAGCAGCAACGTCTGGTTACACAAGAGGCAATGTCTGGTTACACATACCACTAAGTCAGTTTATACAAGCAGACAAGAAGGAGTACTGGAGTCGACTATGCCCCAGGATCCCCATGGGAAGTCCAGAAAGAGATCTGCAGTCCTCTCTTCCCCTAGAATCCCCATGGGAAGTCCAGAAGGAGAACTGGAGTCCTCTATTCTCCTAGAATCCCCATGGAAAGACCAGGAAATCTGGAGTCCTCTCTTCCCCTAGAATCCCCATGTGATGACCAGGAGTATTACAGTCCTCTCTTCCCGTAGAATCCCCATGTGATGACCAGGAGTATTACAGTCCTCTCTTCCCCTAGAATCCTCATGTGATGACCAGGGGTATTACAGTCCTCTCTTCCCCTAGAATTCCCATGTGATGACCAGGAGTATTACAGTCCTCTCTTCTCCTAGAATCCCCATGTGATGACCAGGAGTATTACAGTCCTCTCTTCCCCTAGAATCCCCACGTGATGACCAGGAGTATTACAGTCCTCTATTCCCCTCGAATCCCCACGTGATGACCAGGGGTATTACAGTCCTCTCTTCCCCTAGAATTCCCGTGTGATGACCAGGAGTATTACAGTCCTCTCTTCCCCTAGAATCCCCATGTGATGACCAGGAG
>VKKT01004223.1:37889-51871 GCA_008038995.1 Haliotis laevigata | reverse complement strand
ACCGATGACATGTGTCAACCAAGTCAGCGAGCCTGACCACCCGATCCCGTTAGTCACCTTTTTACGACAAGCAGTCGCCTTTTATGAATGGGTTGCTGAAGACCAATTCTACCCCGGATCTTCACGGGTTGCTAGAAACTAGAAAATATAAGACAAGACATTATAGATGTCAACTTCTTCTTTATTGTATACGCAATGTCTCTCGGCTTTCCCTTGCCCCTTTGTCGGACAGGCCCCTTTGTCGGACAGGCCCCTTTGTCGGACATGGGCAAGGGAAAGCCCAGAAACGTTGCGTATACAATAAAGAACAAGTTCATATCCGTAACATTTTGTTATATTTGGATACCAAGCTCTATATGCCTCTCAAGAACCTTAACGAGAAAATATTACACTGCTGTAAGCGCTATTCAAAGAAACACATATCAACTCCTTTCAGTAAACATAGCAGTCTAAATTATAGCAGTCAAAATTAAGATTTCTTACAAATATATTTAACTCCTAAGATGAATACACAGATACATGTGCATTACATATGCCAAAAATAATTTCGTTTTGACTGGGGTCTCACTCATAATACTTCTCCGATCCTTGGTTAGGCAGGAATTATTTTGTTTGAGTCAGAATATTTTTAATACATGTATTTGTGTTCTAAGATAGGAGCTTGCAAGTATTTTTTGGCGGGTCACAAAACATTATCTTTCTTCAATATATATATATACTATTTGTTGACGGTCACACGAAACACCCAACCAAGAGTATAGTACTCTTGTACGGGTGCGATATTTCCGACAGGAGCTATTGACATACATTGAATTACATTGCAAATGTCAAATACTCCGTTAAACATAAGGAATGAATATTAAATATGTAATCAAAGCTGTCACGCTGAACAGTAAATATTCATGCATTTTGAATTCAATTAATTCTGCTATATAATATATATCGTACATGACGCGCCAAGAGTCTATCCTCAGAAACGGCAATTACAATTACCACGCGATGTTACCAAATGAACGTATCTACAAAATATTCCAAGCAGTAAATGCTAAATCAGAGGCCCACTACATACCATTATAATACTGCAGAATGCAAATGCAAAGATACATTGACACTATAACATATAATATTATGTCGTGTTCAGGGGCCTAAACACCGTACATCCAACCGCTCACGATGCTGTTGGTCTACTGTAAAATATGAGTGAGTGAGTTTAGTTTTACGCCGCTTTTAGCAATAGCACGGCGGAGTGAAATGTGAAGTGAATACTATAGATATGAAAGATCCTTCACAAGGCTAAACATGCTAAATATATTAATATGCTATGGTGAGGGAGTGAGTGGGGTTAGTTGTACGCCTCTTTTAGCAACATTCCAGTAACATTACAGCAGGGGACACCAGAAATGGGCTTCACACATTGTACCCATGTGGGGAATCGAACCCGGGNAGAGTCACGTGAACCAATCAAAACTCGACATTCTTACATGAGGCTGGGTAACAGCTTTTAGCCCAGCGCTATCCTCAGAGCATTCGTATGGTCATTGTGGGTCAGATGAATTGGTCAGATTTGTCCAGGATTTGTCAGTAAATGTTTTGAGAGCATGTTAGTACATTTTGTATGGTGGCTGATTAGGGCCATCGCTTTCTCGCCTCAAAATTCAGAGGCCACCACCATATGTTAGTGATGATGGTGTTGCGTTCAGGGTGTTAAAAGCACGTGAAAATAAACATCTAATTATTGTTTTGCATGGGAGATAACCTTTAACCGTTTTGAACCCACATTTCAAAAGCATGTTCATCGGTTCTTTTATGTCAACTAAACGATTCCTTTTGGCGATAAAATTACCTATGATATTTCATTAAATCAAGTCAATGTGTTGGGCGCAAATAAGCCTCTTATAGGTCCGCGTCGCCCTAAAACTATAAAACCAACCAACCGGACCCACATTTCAAAATCATGTTCGTACGTTCATTCACCGAATTGCTGCAAAATTGCTGATGCGGCATAAAGCAACATCACTCAACTTCCTCGTATTTCCTTGTGGGCTATACCTCCCGGGGGGATCCGGGTTAGAATTGATCTTCAGTAACCGATGCTTGTCAACCTTGAAGATCCGGGTTGTAAGAGACGACTAACGGGATCGGGTGGTCAGGCTCGCTGACTTGGTTGACACATGTCATCATATCACAATTGCGTATGTCAATGCTCATACTCAATTATTTACAGACTGCCGCCGTAAAGCTGGAATATTGCTGAGTGTGGCGAAAACCCCCACTCACTCGGATGATTATACCATATATTGCGATGAAATAACCCTGATACTGACAGTGATCCCAATCGCTAAGCTCGGGGTCCAACAGTATTGTGCTCTGTGTCAGTGTGTCACCCCCGATATTTCCGCGATGCATGGGTTTGACGATTTGCCAAGTTTGTCATTTACTTGCTAGAAGTTCGACCTTTTGTGGATGTACAATTTGGTTCGATTGTTGTACCCATGTTGTACCTCGTACCCTCCATTACCAGAAACAACAACTGTTGGTTCGTTACTCCCAGTTCTAACCTATATCATCAACTCAATTTATTCATTGGTTTTGGACCAGCATATAATTTTTCAACATTCAACAACAGATGCTAAAGTTATGAATTTCTTCGAAAAATTATTCGTTGCTAGAAACTAGAAAATATAAGACAAGACATTATGGATGTCAAGTTCTTCTTTATTGTATACGCAATGTCTCTCGGCTTTCCCTTGCCCCTTTGTCGGACAGGCCCCTTTGTCGGACAGGCCCCTTTGTCGGACATGGGCAAGGGAAAGCCCAGAAACGTTGCGTATACAATAAAGAACAAGTTCATATCCGTAACATTTTGTTATATTTGGATACCAAGCTCTATATGCCTCTCAAGAACCTTAACGAGAAAATATTACACTGCTGTAAGCGCTATTCAAAGAAACACATATCAACTCCTTTCAGTAAACATAGCAGTCTAAATTATAGCAGTCAAAATTAAGATTTCTTACAAATATATTTAACTCCTAAGATGAATACACAGATACATGTGCATTACATATGCCAAAAATAATTTCGTTTTGACTGGGGTCTCACTCATAATACTTCTCCGATCCTTGGTTAGGCAGGAATTATTTTGTTTGAGTCAGAATATTTTTAATACATGTATTTGTGTTCTAAGATAGGAGCTTGCAAGTATTTTTTGGCGGGTCACAAAACATTATCTTTCTTCAATATATATATATACTATTTGTTGACGGTCACACGAAACACCCAACCAAGAGTATAGTACTCTTGTACGGGTGCGATATTTCCGACAGGAGCTATTGACATACATTGAATTACATTGCAAATGTCAAATACTCCGTTAAACATAAGGAATGAATATTAAATATGTAATCAAAGCTGTCACGCTGAACAGTAAATATTCATGCATTTTGAATTCAATTAATTCTGCTATATAATATATATCGTACATGACGCGCCAAGAGTCTATCCTCAGAAACGGCAATTACAATTACCACGCGATGTTACCAAATGAACGTATCTACAAAATATTCCAAGCAGTAAATGCTAAATCAGAGGCCCACTACATACCATTATAATACTGCAGAATGCAAATGCAAAGATACATTGACACTATAACATATAATATTATGTCGTGTTCAGGGGCCTAAACACCGTACATCCAACCGCTCACGATGCTGTTGGTCTACTGTAAAATATGAGTGAGTGAGTTTAGTTTTACGCCGCTTTTAGCAATAGCACGGCGGAGTGAAATGTGAAGTGAATACTATAGATATGAAAGATCCTTCACAAGGCTAAACATGCTAAATATATTAATATGCTATGGTGAGGGAGTGAGTGGGGTTAGTTGTACGCCTCTTTTAGCAACATTCCAGTAACATTACAGCAGGGGACACCAGAAATGGGCTTCACACATTGTACCCATGTGGGGAATCGAACCCGGGTCTTCGATGTGACGAATATGGTGAGTGAAGGCAAACGTGTTAACATGAACATAATAACTGACATGGCCTCACGATTCTTGTAGCTCTATTATTGTTCATGAACTGATACTGTGGGATGCTTGTTATTCATGTACACAATAATACAAGTTGTACATTTATAATACAAATCATATTATATAATACAACGGCACCTTGTCAACTTGCTGATGGCGTGTGTCACGTGGTCAGTGGTACGAATCCAAGCGGGTTCGGAAATTGTATGGCCGCTACACAATGGATGTATGTTACTGACAGGTATAATACACGGAGTCATACAAAACGCATCGGCTTGAACGCTGTCTTGATAAGACATAAAGTACCTTACTATAAAAAAATTACTTTCTTATAACTATAAACAAAGCAACTTATATAACCGTGTTACAACAAATAAACACAAATCACTTTAAAATACATTTCCCCACACACCTACTAAGAACTTGCATCGCGAACACAACAACAACCTGTTGTAACACAGTTCATTTTTGTTGTTGTTGCTGTTTTTTGTTTTTATTTTGTGTTGTTGTTTTTTCTTTGTTTTCTTTTGTTCTTTTGATTTGGTGACTTGGGTTTGATTTTTACTGGTTTGGGGTTTTTTCGTTGTTATTTTGTTTGGTTTTGTTTGTTTTGTTTTTTTTGTTGCTGTTGTATTTTTTGGAGGGGGGAGTTTTGTATTTTTCATATTTTGTTGTTGTTGTTGTTGTCCTTTTGTTTTGCTTGTGGGGTGGGGAGGGGGAATATTTGGGGGGACTGGGGACATATTCCTATCCGACTTTCCACTTTTGTACAGTTGTACAATGTTGTGTACTCCTCTTGTTTGTTTGGATTTATTTTGCGCTGAGAAGCTAACATAATCCAAAGCTCTGAAAATTTTGATATCCTGTAATATTTTATTTAACTCACTATGCTCAAAATTACCTGTCAACTTAAAGACCACAAAATTTAGGATTTCCGGCCCTCCCAATTGACTTTTCTTCTGAATTGTTTTTGAATTGAGCATAATCCGTCATAAGCGGTCCTGTAACATCACGAAGCGCGTGATAACCGCCATCTTAACTCCATATCAAATACATAACACTTCCGGCTGGCCTCGTTTTCGCGTCAACATCACGCTTTGATCTTTTTGTACCCTCTCTTTTAACTTTCCCACTTTCAACTTCTACAATTGGCGCCTCGGGCATGAGGAAATATGGAGACTATCAGCACAATTTTCGATCCATGCACGTGCAAAAAATGAGAAAATGATAAGTTCTTCCCCAAAACGTCGACCTTCCGATCTCAACACATCTAAACACTCGGTTAGCGGAGCTTAGACAGCGGTCGGCCACCTGATCGAAAATAGGACAAGATGTTTGATGTTCGATTTTCCCCTTCTTTCGCGAAGAGTTCTTTCCGGAGCGCTGTTTACATACGGAAGTATAAAGCATCTGTCTGCGGTTGGTAGAATACATATCGAATGTCCACGCCTCACAGCACGTGCATAAAATGTGAAATAGACGCGAATGTCATTTAAACTCAAGGTAGTGTATTCAGGTCAAACTGCACTCATAATATGTGAACTGATTTTAAATCAAAACGTGTTTTTTAGAGCCCCGGTAAAAAGCTGTGTTGCGAATTTTTTAGACTGCCGTATTTACCAATAAATGGGCTATTTAAAACGTTATACCCTTTTCCTGCGCGTATCTAAGGACATTTATTACATTACACGTATGTTTTCTTTCTCTTTGACAGAATAAAATTCGACTGCATATAAAACTACGATCATAAGTATTCTGAGATGATTACAAGAAATTATTGAGTGAGTGAGTGAGTAAGTTGGGTTTTACGCCGCTTTTAGCAATATTCCAGGGATATCACTCAGGGAAGAAACTACTGATTTTACTACCTATGCAAAGATCATTTTAAATACCTTCTTTCGCATTATTTTCGTTCATTATAATCCTTACATCCTTTGTCTTAAACGTTACCGTGTTGTGTATATTTGAGGACACCTCGTAAATCTGGATTCTCATAATTGGAGCGGATTAGAAGGTTTAACTCATTGAAACGGATTTATATATTTTTAAACAAAATGCTTATAAATATATATTCTGTATTCATGAGGTATAGGATTATTATTGGTGATAGTCACTACTGGTGGTCGTAAATCGCAATGGTCGACAGGGAGGACTCTAACATATGTTATATGTAGGATTACACTTTCTTAGTAAAGTACAAATTCTAGTACTTTTTGGGTCGAACTTACACCCTCCGAGTCAGGCACCTAATCGCCAGCACACAATTCAACCGCCTAACCCGTTCAGCCACCGGGACTTCCACAAAAATGGAAGTCGGACAACTGGTAGTCTCGCCTGCGGACTTTGTGTACCCCTCTGATAAGTGTTAATTGGCACGGCTCCCACAGCCGAAAGCTAAGATTACACAATGCCATTTAAGAAAGTGGTGAAATGTAACATATGTTATATTTGGGATTACACTTTCTTAGTAAAGTAAAAATTCTAGTACTTTTTGCGTTGAGTCCCATCCGGGACTCGAATTCACATCCTAAGGCACCTAATTTGTACTTTACTAAGAAAGTGTAATCCCAAATATAACACATGTTACATTTGACCACTTTCTTAAATCATATGGCATTGTGTAATCTAAGGAGGACAGGCGCGATGATTTGGTTGATCGGTGCTCATGCTATCCGTCACTGGTTTGACTGGTCCAGGCTCATATGCCCATGTTATCAGAATATGCCTCCAGCTAGAAACGAATTTAGATTCGTATAATGCCACGTAGAACACATGGTTTCCACACTAAAACGGATTTCTCCAAACGGATTAATTCAGAAACTCATGTGTCATCACTGTCAGGTCCATTACGTCATGGCGTTGCCTAGCAACATGATCGTGCCTACACTTTGGCTGCCGGAGAAGGCAAGCATCTGAAGCGAGAAATTGTTTACACGAAATCTTGACAACACAGAAAATATCCTAAAAGGTGATTTCCAAATTTCAGGTAGCGTCCACCAATTATGAATAAATTATTGCTGATACAATTTTAGACCTTTAATACCAGGTGTCATTTCTAGAACTCTCTTGTCAAAATATTTAAATTTGTTTTGAAAATGTTAACATATTTCAGTCTTAAAAAATAAATCTCCGTATTTGGAGCAATTTGTTTTTAGAATCCAGAATCCAAAAGTCTGAACAATGTCGTTGTTGATTATATACTCTCCTCTCCCCCTATTTATATGTTATGGCATCTCCCGGCACAAACCTCAATCGGCAAGGAGGAGGGTGCTGAAAAATATAAAACATTTTAAACAAAACAAAACAAAGTGAAATAATTGGTCATACATACAATATACTTTACACAGTCTTTGCATAAAGGGCAAACTTAATTGCCGACAGCACCTACACATGAACGTGCGAAGACGTTTGTAAAGGGACTGGTTGCTTTGACAGTATTTGTAAGTTTAATTATAAATTCTGAATGTGCTGACGAAAGATCAAGGTGACCTGGGGCGTTTATGGGAGTGAAATCGAAGGAGCTGTTCTATCGTCACAGCGGGTTATACAATTCGTCAGCAGCGGGGAAATTGAGATAAGAACATATCTTGTATTTCTAGTTGGACTGAAAAATTAGGGCCAACGGGAGACGGGACAGAAAGACAGAGACACATACGGTGTCTATCAAAGGTTTTCCAAATCACTGGTCGCTCGTGGAACGGATCGCCCAATTGCCTATAACCAGCGATGCGCTGTTTAGATCTACCATTGGGCCCTGTAGGGGATTGGTATTCATGCAGTGGTCATATGTTCGAATCCCGTCTCGGGCTGGTAACGGTTCACGATATGTTAGAACCATCTCAGGTTTCACCGACGTTGCATATGACTACGACTCCATCACTTCAGGCTTTACATCATCATCAGTCTGAGACGCTGCGATATAACTTCAATACTGGTCGGTTAAGCGCTACATACAACCACACTGTTCACCCAGCAGAAAAATGGGTACCCGATGGTATTGGTCATATGACAATTAACCTTTTAGCGCATATACATGCAGCTTGGGTTATCCGGGGTAATAATGATCAGATTGTTTGGGCGTTTCGAGCATGCATTATAGGTGGAGAAATGCGCATGATAAATGGACTATTATTATTATTATGATTATAAACTCAGTTATCAGAATGCATGATATTTTATGGTTAACATCTTCTCCCCCCGAAGTGCTGCTTGCCCCATTTACTGATTAGTTTTGGACCTGAAACGTTGTTACAAGCAAGAATTTGCTATCCTTATGATTTAACCATGTTCATGTTCTTCCAACTTTTAAATGCCTACCGAAATTATTTGACAAATATCCACATCATTCGTCCAATATTATAGAAACGTTTTGTTCTTATTAACAAGATTCCACTCAAAGCTTCTGAAATTCGCAATCGAGACGAAACAAGAAAACGGTATTGAATATACCCGCCGCTCTGGATACATCTCGTCACAGGTGCATGGCCCCAGGCGCAGGAGGGCTCGCTACTCTTTGGTATATAACGACGAATCACACAAATAAACTGGAGCGAGTGTTGAAGCAATAGACACGGCGATAAGAGGCACTTTACACGTGATTACCAGGAACCGAGGGGGAGAAGGCAGTACCTTCACAAGGCCAGGTGTAGTTGATATAGAATCGCAACAATGGGAGCTTCATTGATGCAACGTTTCTGATACACCCAGTTCTTATACCCTTCCAAGCGACTTGCAATCTCTTCAAACGTGTGTTCGGAGTTTTAACCTTTGGGTTCTTTAAATGGCTTCCGGGTTTTGTAGTAAGTGTAAATACACAAATTAATCAGTTTAACATCGGTAATCACAGAATGTTAGTCCTGTTTTATGCCCTCTGGGTAGTTAAGTTACTAGTGTATGCTCAGTGGAGGAGAAAAGCCATGTGAATGAATAAATTTTAAGTAACATCGGTACGTATGAACACGTACTGATTAAAACAAATGAAGTAGATAATTCTTTTAAAAAGGGGAAATGGGGTGGCGCGGGTTTCACGCAAAATGAACCGGTTGGGCAGGCTGGATGATGACTTGTCATCGCGCCACTGCTGCGTTCCAGTTTGCTCATGATATCAATCACTGGTATGGCTGCCCGCGAATATTATTGACAGGCGGTTGAGTGAGTGAGTCAGTAAGTCGGTAAGCTGTAAGTATTGTCGGTATAAAAGTCTCCCCCTTCAGTAACCCCATTCCTTCGAGTATGTACATGATTCATGTGGACCACATGTAAACTTGACGAATCAGGGATTTATTACCACTTCCACCAAAAAAGCCCCAATAAAGTTTAATTTACAAACGTTTTTCGTAGACAGAATATCCACTCTGGACGAGATTTTAATTCAAAATTATGAGCTTCATCCGACCCCTAACGGACCCATATACCATATATTATAATATCTAAAATATTATCATAAAATCTATAAGAAAGTCATACGTGATAGAAAAACACAACAACAGATAAATCCTGTTTTAAATATCAGCATATCATGTCTGTTTTATCACCACAATTGTCATGCATTATTTTTTATGTGGCATTTTTAAAATTATAAATCAATAACTTGTCTAATTTGGAGGAAAGTTTGACAGTCATAATCACTCTTTCTGCAAGAAATATTTGTGAACTCATGTTAACGTATTGATGGCACTAAATGGGTACCAGGTAGAATAAACAATAAAAACTGAACAATCGGAGACAAAGGCAATATATCCCTCACGGTAAATATTTGGGTGCCATGAATACCAAGTCTTTATCAGCGCTCTGACAGCAGATTGATTGTTATTCATTTCTAACAAAAGATTTCCTCCAAATGTGTATTCGTACGCCTGGGGGTTTAAATTTGGTAAGCATGCTCTAGAGTAGTTTGAAAATGTAACTTGTTAACCGGGTAAGCTAAGTGTGCGAGGTTCGTGACACTGATTTGCTAGGGAACTTCGTCACGAACTGCATCTAATGACGGCCACATGTTGAAAAAAGAGCCCCTCTTCCATATTGCTTAGAAAATTGACTATCGAGTTGAAATAATCACGATGCCAACACTTCTCATGGGAGAGATATTGAATTCGTAAACACCACCTTCTAAGACGTCAAATCACTCCTATTCTTTCTGGTAAACGCCGATAAGTAGTACCACATTGACGGACTCACACAGCGAGCGGAGGGACACACCGGACATGGCGTAAAACGGCGGCTCATTAAAGTCTCGTTCACATCTCGCCGCTCGCGGGAGGGCGCTGGAAGATTATATTGGGTATGTTTAACACATGCTTACAAGTAAACCGCGATTTTCGTCATTTAAACAAATTATCCGAGTTTTGCAAATGACATTTACGCCAGTTTGGAGCCTCAGGCGGCGAAGGAAGGGCCCTATTGAAAATAAGCGTATGAATTTCGTGGATTAGCTCACCAACGCCATCTGGTGAGCAGGTGAGGAATCAAGGAAGCTGAATTTAGCTGAGCCTAAGCGGGAAATTATTTATCGAATTATAATTACACGTGGGCCGGAGAAGTGGGCCGAGTGGATAGTGAGGAGGGGCTTCCAGCCCACCCACGAACTCGCACAATGACAAGTGCCATGCTATTTATGAAACATTATTAATTTGGAATCGAATTTCACGACCACCGCGGAATAACAGCAGTTTGACTGGCTTCACGTTATCTGTGAGGTGTGAGTCTGTTTTGATTAACACGTGGTAATACTACGGGGAACGCAAGGCGCTGATATTGTGGACGAGGCGTGAAGGCGGTAATTAAAGAAATCACTTCTCGCCTGTCTTGCAATGAAATTGTAGACTCTTGCGTAAAGAAACCTGACGAAGACATTGAACCTTCGTGTGTTATAAATATGACTTATGATCTGTTTTGAGCTAAGTAAATAGTTTAGATAAACCGAATTTATTCATCCCCTTTAATAAATACGGAGGACCCTTTTGTATCCGGACGAAAATATTATGAATAAGAATGTGTGCAAGTATCAGGATTAATGGAGATTAATGTTCATGTAGACGTATAAAACAGCAGGAAGCTGGTATCACACATTCTCCGGACACGCGGGGCCATGCATGGGAGTTAAAGCCTATGGGAGTTATGGTTTAAAGCCTAAGAGTCTAGGTCTAGGTTCGATTGCCCTAAAGTTTGTAATGTGCAATGTGTGTCCTAATTAGCAAACCCACGAAACATGGTGGAAATGACTTTCTACACTAAAGACCTCCGACGTTACTGCAGATTAAAACAGTTGTACAGGTATAACACGTTATACAACCAACGGTATGAAAAAAGGGAATCTCAAATGCTGAATAATATTTTGGGTCGGTAGAATCAAAAGACCATTTGCATATTTACTAAATTGCAAATAAAAGAGAAAAACACGATTACATAATCACAAGACTAAAAATAGTCCAATGCAGGATTCCAACAATGCCATGGTGATTCAAAGTTTTTGGCAAAAGACGGTGCCCAAGCGGTGGGAACTCCACAAACAGAAACAAATGAATAGTTGCCTGTTTGCCATGATTTTCACTATAACACATTAATCTCCTGTTGTCTACTTTATCTGTGAAATATGACTGATGTTACATGCTCAGAAGCGTGTAGAGCATTCATTCATTCATTCATTCATTCATTCATTCATTCATTCATTCATTCATTCATTCATTCATTCATTCATTCATTCATTTGTCACACATGTCATGATCTGATTCTCTTTCAAACATCAGCCGGTCAATGAAAAGAAAACATTGATTCAATCATTCATACATTGATTTGACACACATGTCATGATATTCATTCATTCAATCACTCACTCATTCGTCACTCACGTCATGATTTGATTCTCTTTCAAACAGCGTGCTGTCCTATGGATCAACTCCTAGAACGAGAAAAGTTCTCCGTTCCTATCCCACTTCCGGTTTACATTCGGACCAGATCGCCATCAGGATCGGATTTCCTCGGCAAGTCCAAGAAATGCCGCCGAAGTCGGACGGTCTTTACCGAACTACAACTGATGGGACTTGAGAAGAAGTTCGAGACACAGAAATACCTGTCCACCCCCGACCGGATTGAACTGGCTGAGAGTCTGGGTCTGACGCAGATCCAGGTTAAGACCTGGTACCAGAACCGGCGGATGAAGTGGAAGAAGATGGTGAGTGACGATGGTGCAGATGCAGTTGAGGATGATGGTTCTGATTCAGTGAATGACGGGGACAATCGGTTAACGCTGCTTTGATATACTCTTTAAAATATGTAGGGGGACATTTTTAATTTACGATTGTGCACGTTCATCCCGTGAGTTGTGTTTAGGGGTGGCGATAAAGTAGAAAAGGTGGTGCGGTCATAAGATGTTTGTCTTTGAAAAGTTTGTTTACGCTAATACTTCCTATCCAATTTGGATATTCAAGTTCCCCTACTTTTTTTAAAGAGTATATTTCAGTTTCTGAACGAAGACAAAAGAAAGGGATATTTTGTTTAAGTCAATGTCATCTCAATCAACACCACCTCTCCTATAAAACCTATATACATTGGGACTCGTACAAACAGTCACAGACATACGAACATGCCGAGAAATACCTATATACATGGGGACTCGTACATGCAGTCACAGACACACGAACATGCCGAGAAAAACCTATATACATGGGGACTCGTACAAGCAGTCACAGACACACGAACATGCCTGTCGGCATACAGCTTGTTTGGATGACGTTGTAACGTGTTCATCATGGGGCGAGAGCGATTTCATTTGTAAGTCACTTCTATCCTCGGACAGAATCACTCTCGTGTGTAATTTATAGGCAGAGAGGCATTTCGATACATGTGGCACTGTTATATCATCTGACCTCAACTGCAAAATCAACATAGACTGACGTAAAGAAACTGTACACACCTGATGTATTCATGATTTTCTATTGTCTTTTGGCAACACGTGAACAATGTTTTTCAAAATAATTATCGTTTGTTTGAGGATTATTTAGTTTATTTTGTTATTTAGTTCTTAATTAAATATAATTTGGTTTTAAGCACATGCGCCCGGCAACCACATGCAAACATGTCCCTGCGTGACGGTGTTGAAGTGCTATACTCTTTATGACTTTATATCACTTGATTATCAACCCGAGAACGACGGAATGTTGACCTTCAATAACTAAAGAATCAAATCCCCGACTTTGATGAATATGTACAAAACAATTTAATCTCCTAAATATACCTTGTGCTGTTGCTGCAGGTGCTGCAGAAAGGAGGAGCCGAGCCGCCGACGAAACCTAAAGGACGTCCCAAGAAGACATGTCCAGAAATGGAAGAGACAGCCCCACACACTGTCTCAGTCAGCAACGAGCAACTGTCTCCCGACTCCGATAACAGCTCTTGTTGCGATATCGACGTCACGGAGTGTGTGACGTCATCATCTGTGACATCATCGGGGTGTCAGTAATGTTTCACAAACGGAGTTGAACATGATGCATTGCGACCACGAATACGGCGACACTTGCATCTCTCCGTAACCAACGTACAATGTCAGTCGGCAATTTTCCGGAACTAAATGACCTCTCACGAATGTTTGATTTGTGTTCAGATGGACACTGTATTGTGAGGTTATATTATCCATCCAAGTTCACACCAAGACACAGGACAATTTGCACCTCACTTGATTACATTGTTTGCAAACAGGCACGTGTCTACCGTCAGAAATGAGGTTAAAATGAGGTTAGAGGCGTGGCATTCAGGCAACAGAGTGTACGAATGTATGTTTGACATGACGAGACCGTTCCTAGTACCTTCCTCACTGTTTGGTTGTGTGCACGTGGAACCGGACAAGGAGATGACCCCGCAAATGGAAGTAGTCTTGTTTGTGTCATGCTGCGATATATCTATTGTATACAGATACAGTTTATTTGCGATTCGATGATGATGATGATGATGATGATGA
>VKKT01004222.1:56809-67838 GCA_008038995.1 Haliotis laevigata | reverse complement strand
ATTCGTTTCCATGAGTATATATAAGGAAGCGATAGGGTCGCTTAACAGTACAATCGTGACACCGAAGAAACGGGTTCATGTCCTTACACGGCTGAAGTGTGACGCCCACAGTGCCCATAACCCTCATGTGTCTGGAACAAGCTGAAAGCAGCGTGAACACCGGCTTAATCACGTTTGTAATGTAACTCCTGGAACAGGTAACGACTAAGTTTTGTTCAGGTCAGCCATACAGTTCACAGATTGTCGTCGGTGTACTGTCTGGTAGTTACGTGCTACAACTGTAATTTACGGTCAGTTAATACTGGTCTTCAGCCATTATGTCGAAGTGTCACTTTCTGAATATACAGTAACGACCAGGTAGAGAGTTCTGCTGGTCAGAAAATTGTAGGCTGCAGAGACTCCAAAGACAGCGGCACGCGCCATATAGTAGCAGTTCTTGGTACCCGAACTGCATGTATATACTTATAAATTAAAACCGTTCGAATTTGATGTTTCGCATCATTTACAGTGGCTTTTTGGGAAAAAATATCAAAGGTCACAAACGATTCTGATCATATGAAATAGCACCATGGATAAAGGACTATGCTTTCAATCATAATTATAATTGTCTGTCAGCTCCGCATTAGGGAACCAGTGGGCTCCGATTTTGGTGTCGTGGTAGTGAGTCGAACTCGGGCCTTTGGTGTATGGATTGAACGCTTAAGACACAAGTGACCACTAGAGACCCTCTCAACAGTGTGGTGTACATGTACTTGAGTAACTAAGAACAAGTTACTTCAACACCTGTTTGAACAGTGTGTTGGTTGTATCACACCATGTCAGCGTGATGTGTGAGGAAAGTCCCGAGTGATGCTTGGGGCCTTGGAATAGTCTAGTGGTTAAAGCGTTCGCTCGTCACGCCGAAGTCGCGGGTTCGATTCCCCACATGAGTACAATGTGTGAAGCCCATTTCTGGTGTCCCCCGCCGTGATATTGCTACAAAATTGCTAAAAGCAGCGTAAAACTAGACTCGCAGGTCATGCAGGTCGTTGATGGTTAGAACTCTGAAACCAAGAGCCAGTCTATGGTGTGACAAACTTAGACACATAGTCGGAGAAGACATTTGATTCGATAATATGGTCAAAGTTGTCTGCGGGCCTGGTGAACGCAACTCAACAAAGCAAATTGTGTCAGTCTTGAATGTTCAGCTTCAGTTTTCAGCCCTTGTCATGAGGGCCCTTTCCAGTACTGGTCGAGTAAATACTAAATATGCCTACACAAACTCGTATTTGTTCACCCTGGGTTAAGAACATGTATGATACGCTTTCTCAGAATGTTGACGGCAATCACTGTTTCAGTGAGGAACCCTGGGCATAAACTTGTTTCACACAGCCCCGCGCCGCAGGGGTGTAACTTTCAGCTTGTTGATTGTCCAAAAGGGTCAACAATCAAATAATCATGCGCTCCCAGAAGACTCTTGACCACTGAAGTTCCTATAAAGTGACCTCTGGCAACTGCCATCAACTGTTTACAATCTGATTAGTTCCTGAATTCCCAAGAAGGAAATGTCAGATTGACGAACACAACTGTTTCGTTATGCCAGACACGAAATGCAGTTTAGCAATTGTAAACATCGATTGAATGCATTTGTAACCAAACACAAATCAGGCTTGAGAGCATACCACCATCTATACATTTCTAAAGTATCTAATTGTAAAATTATACCCTGTATTGAGTTCCTGAATTTAGTATTTGTTTGTGGTCAGGTATGACATGCTTGTTTAAAATTTTAGAACTAAACTTGATTAATTTCAGCTTCTTTATACCAGTCCCAGTTCCTTTGGTTCCTTGTGTCATTTTATGACTAAACACACGGAACTTGCAGCTCTAGAACTAGGCGTCCGCCTCAGAAGGGATGATAGTGTGATAATTTCCATAGGTACATTCCTATAACGTTCACATAAGCGTTAGGGATACATGGGAAGAAAGAAGGGATGGCCATTGGTCTTTGTCAGCCTCTCCTCACATGATCCATGAACATGACCTTTAAGTATTAGTTTTATCACGTGGTCATTTATCTAGCCTGTGCAGTATTGGTTTATGGATTAAGACGTAAAGCCATCTTCATTATAGTCTATTGCCACTGACCTCTGAGGAATAGCTTACAGCTAGTTGGTCCACGGTGAAGATGAGTGTTGGTTGAGGGTGTATAACGGGGCCCCTCTACAGTCGAAAGCTGTGATTGAGGGTTAATGATGATCTATGCTTCAAAACACTCTAATGTGATGAAATGATTGCCAACATGCACTGTGCTGACAATTATCAGTAATAGAGTCAGCAGCTCTGACAGAATGTCGAAGACAAGCCACATTGCGCGTATGTGTTTTTGTTGTGTGTGACAGCGTTTGGCGGAACCTGGTGTGTGTTTGGGATTTGAGTTTCTCAGAGAAATTTCGTGAATAGAAGCATAGGATTGGCGATGCAGCTGGACATCTCGAGTGAATAAGGTTTGGCATTGGTAGTGTGGCGGGGTGCTGTGGGTTTGTGGATATGGATGGTGATGCGGACTGGCAATTAGGGTTTAATTTCACCTTGGTGATATGGATGGATTTGGGGAGAACTGACTGGTGATGTGGATTGGCAATTCGGGTGGGGTTTCAGGTTGGTGATATGGTTTGAGGTTGGGATAGGGGTTTACCATTTGGAATCAAAGGTATAAATATCGATGGAGATTAAGTTTGGTGGATCGGTTGAAGTTGCAAGTAGGGTTGGTTGGTTTAGGGTCATGAAGATCAGTTCAGGTGTTAGGGGGCTGCTGACCGTTCAGTCAGTTTGACGAACCGAATGTGTAAGTGAGAATCACAGAACACCAGAACACCATGGGGTGCTTTTCACCAGGCTAGTTCCCGAGGATGTTTCATACCATATGCGTATGTCATTTCGTGGTAGTCTGAATCAGGAAAACCACCATCTGGCAAGATGAAGTTTTTCGAGGCCCACATACACCAACTTACATTGTGTATGACAAGAACTCGCTTACATCGCTATGTGTGTTAATCATGGTCCAAGATAGAAGTCTTTCTCTTTTCTTGAAGTCCCGTTTGATGCATTAAGCACTATTCCAGTGCATAACGACAGGGACCAAAACATGGGTTTTACTGTATGCATGTGGGGAATCAAACCCGGATCTTCATCATGACGAACGAACGCTTCAACCACTAGGCTATCACATTACCCCGATTTACATACTTGATGACATAACTGACATGTGAATACACGCAGCAGACGGAAATATATATAATGGGCCCCTATGGGTCATAGTTAAGTAAAAAAAAAATTAAATGCGTTTCCAGTGGAAAATGAACATGTCCTGGTACTTCACGTGTATTTCACGTTAGTCAGATTGTATATGTGTTGACGAGTTTTCTTAATAGCTAGCTGTTCATGTTCTGCGTACTTGGGCTGCGAATTTATCAAAAAAATTGGCATACGTGATTGACAGCTAGTAACGATTTTCTGATCAAACGGCAGGAACAGACAGCATTAGATAAGCTTCACCTTAAAGCAGTTTATTATTACTATTATTTATCAAAACAACATCTCTGTGTGGATAAATATAATTTGTTATTGCATGTCTTGTCCAGAAAGCAGGTTTGAAATCAAGATTAATAAACTTCCGTTCTTTTCAGTATGTCCACTCATTTGGTAATATTTAGTCACGCCTAACTTCAATTAGATGTGAAGAATCTTCCGTGTTGAATGTGTAAGTGTAACATCAGATGACATCCTAAATGTGTTTCCTTACTGTTGCAGGAAGAAGACGTCTACAGCCCCAATTGGACTTACCACTCATTGCCGGACAAATGGTCATGCCAGAAGTCAATTTGACTAAGCGTGCTAGTTAACAGCTTAGTTTCTCATCGACCAATCAAAGCACCCCAAGGCTTGATATCATCGCTGACTGCTTGTCCCCCTGTCATAATTGCGGACTCTGGACAAATGACGTCAACAGCTGCATACTTCAACGCCACCGTCGGCAGTAACAACACGTTGTCAGACATGGGGGCTAACGCTTCTGAAGAAGTACCGACGGGCCTGCAGTTATGGAGTTCATGGTACCAACCAATCCATGGATATGCTGCCCCTATAGTTTGCATCTTCGGAGTTGTGGCAAATGCTTTGAACTTTTTTGTTTTGACCAGCAAAAATATGCTATCACCGACTAACGTTATTCTTTCGGGGTTGGCCGTGTCGGATGGACTGACAATGGCAGCCTACTTCCCATATGCCATACTTAACTACCACATGTTTGCTACCCGTCCGTCCCCGTTAGCAAACGCTCGTTTTCTTTTGTTCTACGCCATTTTCAGCGTCGTCGTTCACTCTATTTCAATATGGCTGACGGTTTCACTGGCACTCTTTCGTTACATATTCATACGCAATCCTCGACACGGAGCCAAATTGTGCAGTATTCAGAGAGCCAAGCTGACAATTGTGATCGTATCGGTGGTGACGACGATTGCATGTATACCGAACAGCGTGTCCTACGAGTTCACAACATATGTGGAGAACAACGTTACGTCTTGGTACATCGATGTGAAGAAGGACACTCCTGCCTCAGTGTTCATCAAGAACCTCAATTTCTGGACACAAGCCCTCTTGGTAAAACTACTACCGTGTTTTCTGTTGACAATACTAAGCGTATGTTTGATTAAGACAATGAAGGATGCGGAGAAAAGGAGGAAGAAGCTATTGAATAAGACCAAGAAAGCTGATGACGACAACAAACGGCAAGGGAAAACCAACAGAACGACACGCATGCTTCTCATTGTCGTTGCATTGTTTCTGTTGACTGAGATTCCTCAAGGAATCCTTCAACTGCTCAGTGGAGTCATCGATGGGTTTTTCAGAGATGTGTACAGCCCGCTAGGGGATTTAATGGATATTCTCGCTCTCATCAACAATGGAATAAACTTTGTCCTGTACTGTACAATGAGCAAACAGTTCAGAGATACGTTCATTAAAATATTTCTAAAGGACATACTGAAGGGAGGAGAGAAAAGGACAGCTCTTGTGCAAACCCAGGCTACACGGGACTCTGATGTCTGAATGTAGTGATGTGCCTCGCTCCGCTCAACTGTATGAACACCGTGCCTAGTCATTAAACATGTGCTGAGAAAGTGGTTAGAACCATGCGTGATATATGAGGTTATGGTGTAGATAGACATGCCGGCTGGCATACAGTTTGTCAGGAAACAGAACAACTAGGTTGACCCCTTACTGCAGATCTATTATGACGTCATAATTGACTGCAGAACTGGTTTCCTGACAGGACTGTGTTTCAAGTTGGCCTTACGCGGGACTGATGAGTTGCCTTGAGTGACTGTTTGTAGTTGGGAGAGAACACTTGTAAATAGTCCGTCAATTTGATCTGTGCATACGGTGAACTATAATAGAATGATGTAAATACAATTGTACTGATGACCATGGTATATATATAACATTAATGTGACACCCTGCTACTTGTATAAATTGAGTAGTGAACGTCGGCCGTGACGACACAGCCGGATACTGCACCCGGCGACATCTTCCTCAACTGCCAACGGTGACGTTACGTTGCCTGGTGACGTTCATAGGGTGATGCGACAATTTAAATCACCATCATATGGTTTGTATATCTCGCTGGCTTGACCGAGACCTGCTTCTTGTTAATGCTGTATATACATATATCCAGTATATTCCTCTGTTGAGTGTTGTTATCATGCAAAACAGCTACCTTTACATGTGTCGTAGTGTGCACTTTATTTGTACTGACTAACGTGAGGTAAATAGTATTTTGTGATACCGTCCTTTCGCTTGTTTGTGTCCACAGTATGGCTATGCCGCTGGAGCTCCGTACACACAGCTTGTACATACAAATACTACACATTCATCATGCGAAAATGCAAATGATGTTTCACCATAATGACGGTAGTGACCAACGGTGGACGTTCACAAGTAGCATATAACATACGACTGAAATAGCAAATGGAATAAATATCTCGTAACACAAGTCCTCGAAAGGTATTATTTGCATTCTAGGTCACTATGTAAACCGTAATGAGGAGGGTGAGATGGCACAGGGAACTGTTTAAAGCAAATTCTGAGTGCTATGACACCTTGTGAACTGTAACGCACCTACAAAGACGAGGTCTCATATCAAATTGAACTGTTCAAAGGTACAACGGTGAATTCGGAGTGCTATGTCACAACGTGAACAGTAAGATACCTTCAAAGCCTAGGTCTGCATAATAAATTAAACTATTTAAATAACAGTAAACTTTCAGTGCTATGCCACAAAGGGAACTGTAACGCACCAGCAAGAATGAGGCTGCATGATCACATGAAACTGTTTAAAGCTAAACAGTAAATTCTGAGTGCTATGTCACAACGTGAACAGTAAGACACCTGCAAAGCCTAGGTCTGCATAATAAATTAAACTATTTAAATAACAGTAAACTCTCAGTGCTATGTCACAACGGGAACTGTAACGCACCAACAAGCAAGAGGTGACCTATCACTTGAAACTGATTAAAGCTATAACAGTAAAATCTGAGTGCTATGTCAAAACGTGAAGCTAGCGCACCTGCAAAGAGGAGGGTTGCATATTGTCTAAAACTGTTTATATTTTTAACACTAAAATATGGGACGTATTCAGCAATGCTGCCCCACGTCAGTTAGTCTAGTGAAATGGATTTAAACGTCCTGCTCAAGTTTATAACACTGGTGTTTTTTCTGTGCGTGCGCGTGTCTGTGTGAGTGACTGCTTGTACTAGCCCTAAATTCTGCCTTTATTATTTACCATTAACGCCGTGGTACTGGTAAACAGCAAGTAACACATTTTTATGTCTCTTGGTATTAACTATGTGATCGATCCACGAATAAAATGTGCTTAGGGTAAATGTTTGAATGATTGGAATCTAACAGGCTAGAACTGCCAATTGACCCGATTCCGGTCCTGCTCCAGCATTCGCTGTACAGAATTTCGCCCTTCGATGGCGGTAAAACACCCATTATCGATGTTTCGAATCCCGTTGCTCTGAATATTTTTCTAAGTTTATAAGGGCTTTTGGATTTAAGGAAAGTGGTAAGCGCCCGCAGGATCCATCACTTGTTCTTTCCTCCCATTTCAACCTGGGACACCCTCATAAAATTGAAATACGATCCCTCTCTCTCATTCACCTACTCGCTCTCTCACCCAGTGAATCGAACAGTCAAGGGATTTTACTGGCATATGGTGGTTTATGGCAATGGTGTACATATGGACGTTTAGGTATTCTGGTACATTTGGGCGTTTATAGTATTGTGGTACATATGGACGTTCATTGTGTTTCGTTACATATTAACGTCTATAGTATGACGGTACATGTGGACGTTTACAGTATTACGGTACATGTGGACGTTTAGGTATTCTGGTACATATGGGCGTTTAGGTATTGCGGTACATGTGGACGTTCATGTTATTACGGTAAATATATGGACGTAAACATTATTGCAGTACATGTATGGACGTTTACAGCATTGCAAAAAAACCGGCCGTTTATGATATTGCGGTACATATGGAAGCTTACAGTATATCTGGACGTTTACAGTATAGCGGTATATATGGACGTCTATAGTATTACGTTTATGGTATTGCGGTACATATGGTCGTTGACAGTATTACGGTTCATATGGCAGTTTACAGTATTGTGGTATATATGGATGTTTATGATAATTCGATACATATCGACATTTGTGAGCATGAAGTATGATACATGGAAAATGTTACGAAGATTGAGCTGAGTGCACCACAAGCCACATTGTAGCTTATCTGAAGACTTCCCCTTCATAGATTTTACAAATTACAAGCCCTGCGACGCTGGAAAATGACTATGGACTGTTGAGTATGAGAGCGTAAATGTAGACAGGCTGTAATGACATAATATCGTCTATGTGTACAACACTGCTATTTTACAAGCAAAAATCATCTGAAAGAAAGATCATAGATATCACATCTGAGTCAGACAGAAAATCGTCAGTTATTACCAGAATAAATATCCTGCTGTGGGGAGCAAGAGTCATGTTGTCTTACCTTGTGGATTTCAGATGATTAGAAATCAGCCTATCTTACCAATGATTTTCTCCTATCTAAGGAGAACTAATTTCCCGATGTGCAGAAAGATTCATGATTTTCCGTCACAAACACAGTCTTCATGCATAATAGTCTCTTTCAGAATGCAAAGCATACCATATACTGCAGAGGTAAAGTGATGCTCCATGGTAACGTTAATGAGAGTAGACCTATGTTAATAGTGAAGATTATATACGAAGAAACAACAGTTGTTAACCCGGAACATTACAGAAATGTGTTTGTTACAATCATGTTGACATCAAAAACATATCTGTCATTTTACAAATAACAGCCCCTTGTATTCTCGGAATGTCTGCATCCATGCACGGCCTCACTGAAGAACACACATACGAATTTAAGCAAATATCAAACGTATTCATGTTATCAAGACTTCTTCAGGCAAGGGGCTTGCATCACTCAAAAAGAAAATTCATACTGGAATGAAGTAATGGACATTTTGGGTAGATGTTAGAGAAATCAGCATATTAATCCCAGACATGTAAGTGACGTTATATTTAAAACAACATTGCTTGGTCACCAATTCCGCGAAGGAAATAATTTGATGAAGAACAATTATAACAAATGTATCTGATACTTGTTGATAAGCAGCTTTCACTCTTTCGAGGATACAAGAAAAGGCGCCTGCTCAGACTGTAACAGCATTTTGAATATTATAATGCTATCAACTGAAGACGAAAGTACTATAATAACTTATGTGCATCTTTGAATACACAATGCCATTTAGAAAGTGGTCAGACACAACATAACAATATCTCAATATAATGGTGTCAGCTGCTAAAAACTATACCAAATATATACATTCCTGACACAGCAATAAACAATAGCTTCTTCTTATGATCACGGCCTTTCAACTGTATGTGACAAGGGAGAAACTGTATATATTTGGTACAATTATTCCGCAATTCATACTATGGTATGGAGATAATATTATGTTGCATCTGACCACTTTCTAAATTGCATTGTCTATTCAAAGATGTACATAAGTCACCATAAAGTAATTTCGTTTTTAGTTGGTATATTCGGCTGTAGATTATTTCTTGTTTTGAACTTCCAGTAATCTGATATCCTTTGCACATGTTCTGCATTTATGACACAGGAATAAACAATCGCGTAGATGCAAGAACACTACTCCAAGTCATTGGTTAATTATCGTTGACCCGATCCGTCGATGAGGTTTAAGAAACTAAAATAAACTAAATGATTCTTTTAGCTGATACGTTAATTACAGTCATTTCAATATAACTTTCCTGAAAGTTAGAGTTCTTCCCGTTCCCCGATCCCAAATAATATTCATAAATATACTAAAGTTATTAACAAAACTTAACACAACAATTACTAGAGAACACACAAAATGACAAACTCCAAAATTGAAGTTAGGGTTAGGTTTAGGGTTGGGGGAACGGAAGGAACTCTTTCCTTTCTGAATTTTCAAATCTAGGATTTCATGATGATCAAAAATAGCACTTCAAAATTATTAGATAAAACGTGTGAAGATTGTCAGACAATGCATTTCAGTAACGTGCTTCAACAACAGCTTTCTATAAAATTACACAATAACAATGGTCATAATATTCCTATTCAAATGTCATGTAAAGAACACAATATATGATTAAGAAGACTCACATTTGTGTTGCCATACAGAGAGGTTTGCAGACAGCCAAGTGACCATGTGGATAGCACAGTGAATCCGACTTTGCATAAAGATCTTGTGCAAGGGTTGGGTCATGTGATCATCAATAATGAAAGTGACGCTATATATTTAGTGATTAAATTTACAAAAGGTTTTGCCATTACGCTGAATTTGAACCCTAGCACTTTGGGTCACAAGTCTAATGTGTTAAACACTAGTCCACCGTACGAGACATTCATACATGCCTGGTTTAATATACTGAACATTACTGAATGATATACCTTGTATTTAGCATTAACGAATAGCTTCTTCTAATGATCATAGCTTTCTAACTAGATGTAATGAGGGGGAAACTGTACACCAAAACATTACTTTAACTTTCGAGAAATTGTTCTTCAGTACAGACAATGTGCAACTGATGATAAGTTCCTGAAATTCAATACAAGTTCTTATATCGAATAATCTACATCAGAAAGTACTTAAATAAGTACTTATAATGCTTTATGTACATCTTTGAATACACAATGCCATTTAGAATGTGGTCAGATGTAACATGTTTGATTTGGGAGTGCACTTTCTAAATTACAGTAAATTACAGATTCTAGTACCTTTGGAGTTGAGTCCCATCCGGGATTCGAACCCACACCCTCAGAGTCACCTAATCGTCAGCACCTAGTCTGCGATCTGACCCACTCAGCCATACAGCTTCGACGAAAATGTGAGTCGGACACCTGATAGTCTCGATCACGTACTATGTGTATCCCTCTGACAAGTGTAAACTGTAAGAGGGGTACACATCTTTCCATTCTGATTTCCGTTCATGATGTTTCTTGAATGTGAACATGTTACACACTTCTTGATCCGACTTTAGCGAAATCAATATACTAATTTGACACGAGAAAATCAAATTTGATACACAGTCAATACTGTTTGATTTTAACAGATCGCATCCCTCTGACCGCAAGACACATATATTTGTGTCAAGTGTAAGAAACGAACCAATAATACTTTCACCAAAACATCAGAAGAAAACAAGAATGCGACAAAAACAATTATATTCAAAGTTTTCACTCGAAATGAAAACATTTTGAACACATGCTTAGTCTACCACCTACACCGACCATCTATACATATTATTCTATTTGATCACATGACTTTGTCTAAATCTACTTTATGAGTTAGTCAGTTCTCTAGATTTATCTAACAGCTAATTTATTCAGTCACCTACGTATGTATTATACTTCCAT
>VKKT01004222.1:21423-37447 GCA_008038995.1 Haliotis laevigata | reverse complement strand
ATATGTTTATGATAAAGGAGACATACACAAACGTTTTCGTGAAATATGTTTATGATAAAAGATTAACAAAACAATGCGTTTGTACAAATCTTATATGTTTATGATAAAGGAGACATACACAAATGTTTTCGTGAAATTTGTTTATGATTAAAGAGTAATAAAACAATGCGTTTGTACAAATATGTTATGATAAAGGAGACATACAGAAATGTGTTTGTACAAATATGTTTATGATAAATGAGACATACACAAATGTGTTCGTACAAATAAGTTTTATGACAAACGAGGCGTTAAGAAAGATATCCGTAACAATACGTTTTATGATAAACGAGGCATACAAAAATACATTAGTATCAACTGGTTTTATGATAAACGATGGTTACAGACATTCATTCATACAAATATGTTTTATGTCTTGTTCTGGCGTAACATCGAAGGCGGCAACTATGTCCTGTGTCCTGTACAGAATCGACTAGGACATTCTACTTTTCACCTCAGTCAAGAACACTGAAGACGTGAGAGAGGCCAATATTGCATGCTGTGATATTTTCCACTGTTCCACGTCTTTTTCAGCAGATCGAAGACGAATTAGAAGGACACTCTTCGCCCTGGTGTAGTGACTATTCCAAAATAAGACAGAAGCTACTTATATGCGGGTATTTCAATATCTAAGAGACGGAACTTGAGATGAACCTTGACTTCCCCCAAAGATTGCCTTCTTTGACTTCGAGCTATCCGCAAACAAAGTCATCCGTAGTGTGCTAATGTCAAGCACCGAGGTCAAAAATGTCTATTTCTTCAACGGTGTTCAAATGTTTAATATTTTTATATTTGGTAAACGACGCTAATGAAATTGATAACTGGCACCTTTTGGAAAATATATGCGACAAAACCTTTCCAAATCCACAATAAATATTTGCCAGCAGCAGGGTCGATTGAATGATTTTGACCTTATCATGAACATGTGTCCATGGTTTACCAACAGCATGAAATAGTAATGACCCCAACGAGACAGGAGAGACACTCCTCTTGTCAGCAGACCGTTTCTCCGCCCTAACTAGTCCCGACATCGCCACTGTTGTATTTCACTCATATTTGATTTTCGCGAAGATTGGGTAGACTGGTGACAAACAATTTCAGAAGTTACTGTCGAAATAGTTTTTAGCGCACACGCGCACACACGCACGTACGCACATAAAAGCATACATTGTATAACTTTACGATACATGTTCTACATATGACATGTGCTCACTGTACGCTGCGTGTATATCCAAAGAATATGTGTCCGTAGATTTGTATCGTCTCACGACAAATCACCACACAGTCAAGTCGTTTCCTGACGGACCAACATCAATGGGAAGCGTATACTGAAAAACAAAGGGTAGCATATGTGTGCAACATAATGTCAATGAATAATGTACAGTGACTCCCTTTACAGTGACAAGTTACATTTCAATCCCTTTGAGGCTACCTAGAACAACCGTAATTCAAACCGACGTTACATCCTCCTTCATGTCAGCCGCTTATCCTTTGATTCACGTCGGGATGTCACTGACGACTTCCTGTGAGCATTACTAATCCATGTGTTTGAGGTTAAGAAGTGATACAGGTACCTGAAGTATGATATACGGTAATCTTATGTGTTTTTTAAAATTTGTTTGTAGCTCAACGCGGGCTTAGCATTATTCTAGCTGTATGACCGTGACTTGTAAAATGTAGAGTCCGTGAAGACAATCCAGTGAGCGACATTGTGCGAAGCGAACCCATTCCACTGCTATGGAAATCTATGCTCGGGACACTGCAGTGGAACAGGCAAAGACATGTTGGACGAATATGAAATGAGATTTACTGATTTGGAAACAGTCTACTGAGTTATTAAAACTCAAAAGTGTAACGAAAGAGAGCTTGTAGTTTCTTTTATATGCCATAGCAGATTCCATAGGGAGTGAATGAGTGAGTGAGTGAGTAATCTTTTACGCCTCTTTTAGCAATATTCCGGCAATATCACGGCGGGGGACACCAGAAAGGGCTCCACACATTGTGGGCAATAAAACTCAGGAGTTCGGATCGACGAGCGGACACTTTAACCATTAGGCTACCCCACCGCCCCATGGGGTGTAATAGGCATAGTTGTAATGAAGGCTACAGAAACGGTTCACTGGAGAACAGTAGTTGTTTGTGAATAGGGTACGTATAGCCTGCTCTACCGACAGCTACCTTTGATATTATCTGTTTCTTGTGGTAGCTGTTATTGAGAAAAAGGAGTGTGAAAAGGTCATAAAGGTCATACTGGAGGACAGCATCGAGCTTCCTGTTGAGAAGAGTGAATTGTGGTATACATTCCTCTGAATGTCTCGCATACAATATATTGTTTCACTTAGCTAACCTTTGATGGTGAATCTTAATTCAGAATTCCAGGTGTAAGCATTTTATACGAATTTTTGCTTCAGGTATAAGGTAGATTGGCCTTTAAATACTGTAAACGGTATAAACACGAGTCGATGGTGCACGGCTCTTGAACAGCTAGGCACATTGCATTCATTACTTCGGGAGTGATATGTTCACTATTTGACATGGTACAAATTTGCCTCATAACATTTATAAGGCAGAATCTGCCGGTAAAATTACTACACTGAAAGGTGTGTAAGCGTCGGCATATTGTAACTCTTGAAACAAATTTAAAATAGCTGTTTGATAAAAGAGATTCAAATATTTATGTAATGTCTGATATTCGACTTCAAAGTTCCGTTAATTAGTTCCGTTAAGTATTTTTTTCAATATTTAGCCAGCAAATTATGTTGATTACATAGTACATATCCATTGAAAAGACTAAAGCAACATTAATGCATTCTTAATACTGTAATGAATGTAAACAAACTCTCATTTCACACTCACGCACAACACTGTACTATATTCCCAAGGTTTTTTGGGCAGTACCTGTAACATTTGTGAGATTAGCAAGTTACTATAAAAACACTAAAAATATTTACTTTGGAGTTTGTTTATTTGAAACTGATCCAAAAGCACCAGAGGTCAACTTTGTTTTGTACGTCAAGTAATATTTTAATTATCTAAAACGGTACAATAAAAACTTACATTGCTTCAAATAACCGTTTTCATTTATGGTGTAAAGGGTCGTCTTTTTAGGCAAGTAATGTCAACGATAGGCTCAGAACCCAAAGTATGTATCTTATTCTGTAATCTTAGTATCAGTGGGAAGGATTAAGTTTGTTGGGTTCCAAAGCTTCTATCATCTGCTTAAAAGCACACGAGGCACGTGATAATCAAGCTCTGTTTGCAGCTGATCCAGAAAGGTTCTTGCAACGATTAGTCCACACAGCAATCAAAACAGAATAAACATTTGGCATCACCAAAGAGGATAAGTTCCAAAAGGCCAGACAGAAAACGGAACATAATGATTGTAGGATGAAATTAGGACAGCAAAACGCGGGAAGCTGAGAATATGTTTGTTCGTCCATCGGGAAAATGCGTCAGTTCACGCTTGGAGCTGCAGCCACTTTCAACAAAAACGGTATTCTCTTGATATGACTATGTCAGACGCCCGTCTGTTCTCAAACATGAAGAAAGCTGAAGCCAGAACCTATCACGGAGTCACAGGAGCTTTGAGTAACTTCATTGGGATAGTCAAAGAAAGAACTGAATTGTTGGCAAAAGTGTTTAAGTGTTTAAACCGATATATTGAATAATGACTGTTATTAATGCCCTAAGGTGAATATTTTTATGTGATCGTCAGATCTTATCAACCCGTCCTCGTACGATAGTTCAAGAAATATATCAGTTATATATGTTCTAATACTCCGGAAATATAATTAACTTTATTCTGCAAAATGATCCATAAAATAAAACAGGCAGAGAGACAATATGGTCACAAAGCTCCATCATGTGTTTAATCCCTCAGCACATATTCATGTTTATCTTGATTTTTGTGTCGGCATGCGCTTTATGTCAGAAAGTGAACCCCTAGGCCAAGTGGAAACCAAATTTCCTGTTACCTCCATGCAGTATTGTTAACTGATGGCAACACATGTTTCAAACCGTTTGGTTTCTTTACCCACATTCGCAAATGACACATCAAACCAGAAAAGACGTCAGACCACGTAATGGCACCATGTAATAATGCAAAAGAGTCTTGCTTGTAAGATCAAACGTTCAGCTTGAACTTTGACTATAAAGATTAACCGCCCAGAGACCTAATGTTACTTAGCACTTTCCGTCAGTTCTCGCAGTCCGTGTGCTCCAATGAATGTCCAGGAAATACTTAAGTTTCCTTGCTCCAAGTCACGCAAGAAACGCATCGCACATAGTGCCAGGTTTAATGGACGTTTTGGTATCTGTCTGTTCGCTGTTTCCTTAGACAGGACAGAATCCTATGATCTCGAGTTTCGAAAACGTTGTCAGCACAATCTTCATGGCGTCGGATTTCTTCAAAGTGATTAGCGTCTATGCCTGCATCACAAAACACACAAGCATGTGACACGTTGCAAAATAGATCAAATACATTAATAGCTGCGACCAATTCACGATTTGACTACCTCACCTGAAGATGCGAACTATTCAGTTCACCTTATTGTACTCTGAAAAGGATTGTATCAAGAGAACCTTACATTGTGAGTTTTTATGAAGATGACCATGAAGGATGAGTGAATGAGTGAGTGTGTATGGTTAGTGTTAATCATGCATCTCTTTTGTTTTCAATTGAAATACCAAATTCAGCATTCGTAAAATGAATGGGTCGTAAACGTTCACGAAGCGTCTACGTTACAAACGTTTTACTAATCGTGGGCATGGTAATGTAGTTATCATAGAAGATGAGATCATTTTTGTCATTGAATAACCGATATATTCGTAACCGTACCATCATGACGAAGGATTTCAGACCGCCATAAACGGGTACAGTATGTAAATGAGTGAGTATGGTTTTACGCTGCCTTCAGCAATATTCCAGCAATATCATATCACGACGGGGAACACCAGAAATGGGCTCCACACATTGTACCCATGTAGGGATTCGAAACCGGGTCTTCGGCGTGATGAGCGAACGCTTTAACCACTAGGCTACCCAAACGCCCTTTGCAATCCCTTCAAGTATTGATGATGATCATAAGAATTTCTGTATAGCATTAACATGGTGTGCACCATGATGCAGATAAACTGCAGTGACATTTTGTCAGTCCATTTTTTGTTACGCGAACGCCCGATTATTGGATTGGTTGTTGTTTAAAGACGCCCTCAGCAATATGCCAGCTTAATGGAGGCGGTCTGTAAATTATCTAGCCTGAACCAGACAATCCAGTGATCAACAGCACGAACATCGATCTACGTAATCGGGATACTATGACATGTGTCAACCAAGTCAGCGAGCCTGGCCACCCGATCCCGTTAGTCGCCTCTCACGACAATCATGTGTTGCCGAAGACCAATTCCAACCCGATTCTTCACGGGTCGAATGGCTGATGAAATTGAATCGGCAAACCGTTTCCATATCTATAAGACGTCCATGCAAAAAGGACAGTCGATTGGGAGATTTCGATAATAGGATGTGAACATACTCATACTTTGTGCTCGCCAGAATGTTGAGAGAATCATGTTCCCGTGTTACCACCCGTTACAAACATGCAAAAACAAGGAAAATGTAAATTAATTTGTTTGCGATAAACATACATGTAATATTGGAACATACAGTTTTATGTCAAAATAAAGAATTGCATTGGATACTATTCTTGACACAGACGCATTGAATTTGGAAATGATATCCACGTGTCTCCAACAAAACGTTTTCGAAGTTGTACGGAGACATTTCATGTTGTAACGTTGATTAAACTCGTTCTGAGCAAGAGTCGCCTGGCGCTATTTGAAATCTCAATCGGAAGAGCATGGTCCAGTGTTGTGAAAAGGATGGGTCTGCTTGCGTGCTTTCCGACATGGAGGGAAGGATGAGTATCAGAAAGTTGAAGTCATCCCTCATCTCATACACGTACACGTGGGTTTAAGGCAACATTAAATTGTGAAAAACTGAATTTAAAGAATATGTCAGGCGGAGGTATTTTTATGTGTGTGTATTTTTTATGATCAAACTATTTTCTTCCTCTATGCCAGTCGTATGCCTAAGACAGGCACCAATGCATGGCCATGGGCAGAAATGTACACAATCAGGAGGATAGATATGGTGATGACTTGGCATAGGATTCCACATAGACTCAGTGAATGAATCTGCACTAACTTGGCCCTTGATTCCACATTGACCTGACTAATGCTGCTACCCCAAACCAATGATGCTACCACCTCCGAGCGGTCCGACATCCTGACATCAAGCTTTCCATCTGCTCAGAAATCTGAAATAAAGAAATAGACCAAAAAGGTAGGGATCACAATTGGTGTCCATGGAGAAGCATACCTCTTGCCCCATATATCACATATTGTTTCCACAGGAAACTGCGGACTGCATGGTCTGTACGGTTGAAGATCATGGTTTGTCACCACAAAGAAAACATTTGGTATTGTGGTGAGTAGGTATTTTCATCCTTTCTTGATAAAAGTGATAAACGTTTGAAGTATGTAACGATAAGTTACAATATGGAGGCAGCCATATAGAGGAATACGGCAACTCTGTTACAAAGATACCACAAAAACACAGCAATGTCTTGGCAGGAATGCTGCGTAATGCTTTCTGTAAGTTGACTGCTTATCCAGAGCAGAATGACGCTTTTGAAATAATTGCCTTTCTCTGTGACCCGTCACATACTTAACCAAGTGTCAAGCATGCTTACATGTCATTTGCCTTAATCTGACCGTAAGTGGCGTCTTTCAGCTCTATTCTGCGAGCAATTCACTGGCAGTTTATCAAAACGGTGTTCCCAAGACAGTGTTTCCGTTTCAGTTAAGTACTCAGAAAGAGGGAAATTAGCGCATTATCATCACTTCACATCTGAAGAATTCCCAAACCGCGAAATGGCCTTACGTGACATTTGAAGACTTGTATCTGACTGATGATATGAACTGGAAGGAAGTGAGTGATTGGGTTAAACGCCTCTTTTATTACGATGTGGGAGGAGAGCACCATTTGCAGGTGACCTGGAAAACGTTTACCACTTTGATGAAACCAGTGGCACTGGTGCGATGCTGACAAAGCAAATCATAATCGGGCTTCTGGGAACAAAACCTATTACCAACAGAAATTGGCAATCAAAGACTGAGATCTACAGTTTGGTGTTTTTTGACAACTTAGGTCAAGACGTTATAATGTTGGCCATGAATGAAATTAGGACATTGCTTTTGAGAAATTAGGTACGGTTTAACTGCTTGATTGGTATATATCGTGACGTTAGATATGATTCATTGTGCTTTGAAGAACTAGAATTAAATCTGCGAACTAAGCCATTTTGTCTTGGCCCTATGCCCACACTGAGGAACATCACACTGCACAGCGGGTACATTAAACAACCCTTGCTTCCGATATGAAATATAATAATGAGACACTTTATCATATTTGAGTGTGCTTCATAAGACGCCATGTACACATCATAAAAATAGTATTACGGCAACACATTAAGTTGATAGTATCAGAATTTCTTTTCTGGGGAAAACTTACATATTGTCTCAACACATGATGTACATGGATTTTGCTCCTCGTGGGATCCCAAACACGCTGTGCTGGTCGCAGAATGCATCTTAATTAATCCGTTTGTTGGGCTATGTGAGGTGGGAGATCGCATGCCAAGGACGTGACGGCGGGAATCTTTGTTCACCATATTAATCATTGAAATGCTCGACTATGTACAGGCTAACCAACTTTCATGCCTAAATCGTCGGCAGTATTTGCCAGTAAATCAACTCGCCTTCGTTGGCAAATGCCAAGAGTTATACACAGCTAGTCGGATAGTGTCATGCATTTTGCTGGGTACTGAAAATTGGTACACCTCGGGCAAATTGAGTGAAATCCATTTCCATACAGAAAGGTTTTATTCTGTTCACTGAAATGCTTGCACTGAGCGGTTTTACATGCACTTATATATTAAACACATGTCGGGTTGTTTGGCAGGTGATTGAATATCGTGTCATCCGAGTCATCCTACAGCTTGTGAACAAACTAGAAAATATCTGACTGCGAATTGACTACCAGAGTTAACAGCATTCTACAATAACCTTATGTAGTTCAGAATGTAACCTGATGTAGTTCAGAACCTGTTTATCAATTTAACCATTACTGTCAGTGATAACTTACACTCAAATAGTCTCAGCAGTCAGGTTGGTCGCGTCGGCTGTTGTAAGGTCCTGGGCCCCGTTCCTCAAAGCGATCGTAGCGCTACGACAGTCGTAAGTCTATGTTAAAGTATGGGAGTTATGATCATCGTAGCTCTACGATCGGTTTGAGGAATGGGACCATGTACTTCACCAATTCACAGAAATGTTTAACCACATTAATTCCACTGACGGTGTTATAGTTAGTGAGATCCATGTTATCAAATTATATTTATATAACCAAAGTACAAAAAGAAGTCGCTCTTGGGCAATGTCAACATTTATTTGCTCATCTCCCGTTTCGAGGAACTGTTTTATCCGCGATACAGTTGAGTGGGTTTTGGCTGAGATTGCTAAAAGAAAGCCAGACACATTCAATGAAATTCCTGCAAATGAATACAATTACTTTAAATAATACTTCTCAAACATGTGCTCAAAACAAATTGCCATTCAGATTGACCAAGAATATCACATGAGAATTATATCTTGGATTTAGTGGCTTTTACCAAAGTTTACTAACCTGGCTGGTTCCGTTTTCACGGAAGCACATGGTGTTATACACTGCACCATGAAGTCATAGCATTCCAGCCAGGGACATTTGCTATGTTCAGATTTGTGGTTGTTGCGAGTGTGAGTATTTGATGCCATAAATGTGCTTTAGGAAAAGACAGCGTTGATATTTACCTCCTAATGAGAACTAATATGCAAGTATATGAGTGAGTGAGGTTTTACGCTTTTAGCAATATTCCAACAATATCACGGCGGGGGACAGCACAAATGGGCTCCACACATCTACTCATGTGGAAAACCCGGGTCTTCGGGGTTAACGCTTTTACCACTAGGCTATCTCACCGCCCATATATATATTGAAAAAAACCCACGTTATAAATGCAAGTTTACCTGTGTTGAGATGTAAATTTTCTTCATTTGAAAAAACAACAACGAATTTATACGTTGCTAGATTTTGATGACTGGGGGCACCCATCCATGTCAATGTACATATACCAAGTTATAATTAGAGGCTATCTGTTTTGAGATGGTATTATTCTGCACTTAGAAATTACAATGTAAAAACGTATGTACACGAAAGTGTTTGTACAATGAGTGGATCAATATTGCACAATGTCAGTGAAAGTTGTCTGTTAAGGGTGCTGTGGCGTAGCCTAATGGTTAAAGCGTTGGCTCGTCACGCCGAAGACCCGGGTTCCATTCCCCACATTGGTACAAAATGTGAACCCAGTTCTGGCGTCCCCCGCCGTGATATTGCTGGAATATAGCTAAAAGCGGCGTTAAACCATACTCACTCACTCATTGTCTGTTAAGAAGACTAAGGTAAGTGCCATAAAGACAAAAAGTACGTGTTCAACTGTGTGAGTGATCGTCTTTCGCGGCAATCCATGGTGTGACAGCCAGCATAATTGTCCTTCGTTACAGGGATGCTATTTTAGTCAGTAATACTACTCTTTGGAGACTGCTTAGCCTTCCCAAACGAAACGCAACAGGATGACGAAATGTCGTCAATATCCCGCAAAGAGACAAAAATAGTCTAGGTGAGACATTAGACACATTTCGGGCATATCCAGCTATTTGTTTTTTCGAGAAAAGATATCAAGCCGCAGAGGTCTACAAGTAAAGGCATGGGTAAGGGCAATTTGTCGCTCCACAATTTCCTATTTTTGTAAATGCCCTGAGCAACGCCACGTTTAGACACCGTTATTCTGTAACTTAAACTATTACATCACAGCAGTTTTGTACCCATCGTCAATTCTGTCGGACAATTGATTGATTTTTGTTTAACGCCGCAATTCTAACCCGGATCTTCACGGGTCTCTGACGGGTAAAGGCGACGCCATATTTGTTTGTGAACAAAGTAAGCTTGTTCGCAACTTCGGTATTGCGTAAGTTACCAATTTACATTTATCTAAATGGTACCCAAAGGTATGTGGTCATGGCTACCAAGTTTGTGGAAGCCTAGATGGCTGAGTGGGTTCGATCGCTGAAGTTTAGTGCTGATGATAAGGTGCCTTACTCTGAGAGTGTGGGTTCGAATCCCGGGTAATATTGCACATGTCCTACCCATTATATAATACACTTCCTGTCTAATGACATGTTACATTTCCATTTCTGTATCTATCACTGGCGTCCGTGGTTGAAAGAAGGCTCTTGAGGTCCTTTTTGAAAGCATGTCAACAGGAGATGCTGACAGTCTTTGATTTCCGGTGAAAGGTTTCCAGCGGCATAATACCTAATTACTTACATTTCACATATTTCAGGAAGTCTTCAAATAACGATCGAGGTCATCCGGTTGGGTAGGGCCATGTGAAGAGCGTCAAGGCGAGTAGTAGTGACATGCTGAGCCAAATCAGTGCGAACAAGGATCTTGTCTCATGGAAGATGACGTCTTGGAGTAAAGGTTTCTATATTGAATAAAGATGCATTATTAAAGGGTATATGTTTACATGACGTCAATGTGCCATGATACTTCGGTTACAGATGACAGTAAATAACAGTTAAGTTGTGACACACGTAATTGGGGAACAGGTGGAGTTTTAGTACTAAATGATGAACCACAATAAGAAAGGTATGATAATTAGTGCTCTACAAGATAGAAGAATCTTGCTTGACAACGGGATCATAATATGATAAAGATGTTGTCATCGATAAAGGATCATTACCTTTCTTATTATTCATCAACTTCTAAAATGCCAATCAAACAGATGAAGCACTATACATCATGGGGTAAATTTATCGTATCCTGTCGCTAGGATATTGTAAATCATAAACTTAATGCCAGCCTCCCGCATGAATTTCGTTACACATTGAATGAGGTCTTTACTCTTTAACTTGGTGACGTATTAATTTTATGATTTACATTATGTGTTTCTCGATAGTGTATGAATAATTTTAATACATGTATGTATGTATATATTCTTCCTTTTCTTGCCATCGTTTTGAAGTTGAATAAACTCGAAATATGTCCCGTTCTGTGATGTGATGTCATCCGCAGTCGTGTAACGCCATATTACTGAAGACGGCCTCTGGATGTTTCCTCGAATACATCGCTATTTTTGACATTTCACATAATGACCATTCATTTTACGTAAGCTTTGAAAATCGATATATCGGATATACTTATTCGGTCAATTCAATACGAAAATTAGCTTATTAGTGAACACGAGTTTCAATGATTAACCAAATCCCTGTCATTCTAGAACGTCATCAATAACGCAAGAATCGATAGCCTTTTTCAGAAAATATGCAATACACGAAACCCGAAAGGAAATTTCTACCATTAAAGATAATGTCTACAAAATAACGTTACGCAAATGCCAGTTTTGAGACTCTTATTAGATTATATACATTTCTCATCTACGTTTTCGTCCGGCGTAACATTATGAATGGCGCAACAGCATGCAAAGTTCGTTATTTATCTACATATCTGACAGATGAATTCTACGTGGTTCCAATTAGAATCAAAGTAATAAATAACAATCCGCAGATTTAGAAGATTGTTATAGATGCCCTACATAAGACACTTATGTAAATATGGTTCAGTAAGGTGAGTGCTATAGTATATTTAGCCGGAATGATCTGTGCTCGAAGGATATTATTTCAGATAGGTGTATAAGGTGAGTAATCTCTTGCCCTTCACGGACCTTCGCTGGACATCAAGCATAAGAACGGGATATCAAACAGATACGATATTATTTCATTTTACCTTGTAATCAATGCATATTATTTAAGGATTATGTTTTAAATGAAATTATAACATGCAATGTTGTGACGAAATATTTTTATGATGTGTGTTTTGTCGTTTGACTGACAGAACATTGATGCCTCTCGATTGAACAGGGTCGAATTTTGTCATGTTCGAGTGGTTTACCATTTATGACTGTTGTAACGTGCTTAATATTTAACACGCTCCCTAATGTCCGTGCGAACTGTAAAGAGTTATTTATATACATGGCGTACCACGCTAGAACGATTATTCATTGTATTTTCAATGGCGCTGCTTTGCATCATGTATTACAGGAATCTGAGACGATATAATATAATATTGTTCAATACATATTCATTTGTATTAGCGATGTGTCAAATTAAGACACAAAATCCAACTATCTAACGTAATAATGAACTGTTGTAAGACATTATTAACAAAAATAATTAATATACTTGTGTCGAAAAAGTGTTAAATTCTGTTTTGAACAATGTTGCATTAAATTGACAAAAATGTCGTGAAATTTATTAATTACCACACCAATGTCATCCGTCATATATCAAGTCACTTTAGTGAGGAAACGGAATCAGTTTGTCTTTGATAATTACATTTGACTATAAGCCTCGTGCTCTATTACTAATTTGACGTCACAAATCACCAACAAAATCGGACCCAAGGGGATCGTAAATAGGATCTGTTTAGAAGGGTTGCATAGGAACAGAACTAAAAAAGTATATTCTTGTCATCCTAACCAAATTCTTCGAACCTGAAATACGTCCCTTTCTTTGTGACTGAAATCTCGCTATCTGACGCTTATCGAAAGTGCAACATAATATAAATAAAAATGCATTTGATCCAACAATATGTCGTTTAGAATTTGGACAGTGCTTTGTTCGCGTACAGTTTAGAGACATCCTTCAAGGGCCAAGTATCGTCAGACTGTTCCGTGATAGGATTTCGGCCATGGAATGCCATGGCTGAATCAAAAATGGCGTCTTCACGTTCGTGGGTTTGTGAGGCGTGTCTGAGAACTCTTCTGGAGAAGATGTCTGATCTTAGTGAGGGAAGGAAGAAATTTGCAATTGGGTGAACCCATATACTGTCAAGGCCATATCTAGAGAACAAAGCAGGCTTGAAAGTCAAAGACATAAACGTCAACAGAGAAAACTGGGTGTCTATTTCAGCTGGATATTGAACAGCTGCCACCTGCCATATAGTTTGTGTATGATTCGAGGTACTTTATTCCTTGACTCACATGTTTATTATATGTGTCATACGCAAAAAGGCATAATGTATTAGTACAATCTGAACTAACATGGAACAAAAGATGCTTGAAAATGGAGAGACATTGGAACAGGAGAACCTGAATGAAGTAGCGGTAAATTCCATTGTAAATATCATCTTTACAGAATTTGTATTTATTTGGAAATATGCACTTGACAAATAGTAAATTTTTGTAAACCATCTGTTTTCTTGCCTAGTAGTCGGTCATGTCTGATGCTTATTAGAGTGTATTTACAGACCAATTATATAAATACAAAAAGGTTTTTGTTTCAAGCGACACAATACTAACCTCTTGCCCTGTAATATAAGTCGTTTTTTGTATATTTTATTCTGTCGATTCGCAGCGAATGCAGAACAATATCGAATATTCACTTGGATCCCCCTGTCCATGTTCCTGAAAATATTCTGTAAATAATCTGGACCAGACGATCCAGTGATTAAAAGCGAAAATTAACGCAGACATACATCATCCAATGCAGTGGGCTTCGACACGCGATCACGTTAGTCGCACCTCACGACAAGCATTGGTCGCATAAGACCAATTCTATCCTGGATTTCCTTGGGTCAATTACGTGTTATGTGGTGATGCTCACACAGCATGTCCATAACAGGTGAATCCCATACATTTTTCTGGATATCCTGTGAAGTCGATTCCTTTATTGGACAAATACTGCCGCTTTCATACAAAGGACATTCGATCAGAAAAGAAATGAAACGCAATTGGAAAAAACACACACAGAGAGATGTGAAACATGGCAATGTTATTGAGTCTTGTAGCATGTGTTATCATTCTAAAACATTTCAAACGATTCCACATCCAAATGTTTTTTGGCAATAATCCATCCAAATCCATCTGTTTATTACACAGTATGCTAACGCCAAACACTTTATCAGTGTCACATTATGAGCGACTGTGTGACTATTACACTATATCGCACGTTTTAGCAATACTTCAACACACATCCGTGTTTATGCTTTATCCATCCTTGTACCTGTTGCATTTTTACCAAATGATTTGCGCTGATGATTTTTGTTTCGGTTTTTGATCACACCAAAATATCATCCATTTATTTTAGTTGTCTATTTCTCCTTGGGATGCCAGCATGATGGACTTAATGGGATATAGACATACGTATCCTTCGGGTTTTGCCAGTAATTGACGAACAACGACACATGGTAGAAACACACAAAGACTTTCGGGAACACTTGCCAGATACATACATCCCGTGACAATATTCCGGTAAGTGTTTACTTTATTATGATAATCGTCAAAGTACTTCAGTGGATGCCAGTCAGTGTAGACGGATGCTTGTGTTTACTTCTGCGCACATATTATGAAACAGAAGTGTCAAAGTCAAAAAGAAAATCCTCAAAACAAATATACATATTCTCATGTTGCCTACCTTCATGACCACCAACCTTTTTCAAAGTTATACGAAATCTCAGTGACAAACAGTTTCAACAGCCACAAGAAGCTAAGAGCAAACGTCTCCCCATTGTCGAGTACGACAATATGATGAGCATAACGAACCGGGGCGTGTTGTAGCCTAGTGGTTAGGGCGTTCGCTCGTCACGCCGAAGACCTGGGTTCTATTCCCCACATGGGCACAATGTGTGAAATCCATTTCTGATGTCCCCACCTCTGGACATGGAGGTCACTCCATCGCTGCCAGATCAGCGAAGAGGACCTTCTCCCCGTGCTCGATCTCCCATTGAACCACCATGACTTCCTCCACTAATTTAATTCATTGAATTGTAGAGGACTTCGTAATAACTTTAATGATCTTCAGCTATTAATACGAGATCTAAAACCATCAGCCTTTTGCTTACATGAAACTTTCCTTTAAGTTACAGATAATTTTGACTTGAGATATTATAACTCATACCATCACTTCTCTCCTCCAGCTGATAAAGCTTCTGGAGGATCTTCTGTTATGGTGAGGCAGGGCGTCATTCACAGTCCTATTCCTCTCAATACCTCTCTCCAGGCTGTCGCTGTACGAGTAACCCTAAATATCGTTTTGACCCTGTGTTCTTTATATTTTCCACCTTCGTTTTGCCTCCGACAGGTTGATCTTCAAGCATTATATGACCAGCTACCAAAGCCCTGTGTCATCATGGGAGATTTAAATGGCCATAACCCGCTTTGGGGTAGTAATAACATCAATACAAAGGGTAAAATCTTACAGGAGTTTTTCTCAAACAACGATTTATGCATATTTAATGATGGTTCTCATACATATCCTCATCCAGATCTGGAACTTACTCTTGTCTGGATTTATCCATTGTTGACTCTAATTTACTGACTGAATTTGAATGGTCAGTTCATGATGACCTCTGTGGAAGTGACCATTTTCCCACCATATTGAAATCTGTGACACCTTCTGAATGTTCCTCCATCATCACGATGGAACTTTGCTAAAGCTTACTGGGATTTGTATGAAATTCGTTGTTCTACTAAACTAACACCTGGTGCTTTTCCTGATGTTCCCGACCCTGTAACACTCTTCTCTAACGAACTTCTTAAAATAGCTGATGAATGTGTTCGGAAGTCCTCTTCCAATCCACACATACGTAAACCATGGTTTACCGCTGACTGAAAACAGCTAGGAATGCCCGAAAGAAAGCTGAACAGTATTTCCGTCGCCACCCTATGGTCCACAATTTAAATAAGTTCAAAATTTTAAATGCTAACGTAAGGCGTACTTTTAAACAAAACAAACGCCAGTCTTGGCAAAATTATGTTTCAAAAATAAATTCACG
>VKKT01004222.1:0-14012 GCA_008038995.1 Haliotis laevigata | reverse complement strand
ATCCAGCCAGTCAGGGTTGAACATGTTCGTTCATGTTATGCAGAGCGACAGTGGCTACAACCAAAGTCGGCACAAAGTCAACATTTAGGTCGATACTCCTTATGAAGGGCCTCCATATTCCATTGAAGCGTCCAAGCGTATTTTCAATGACCATCCGGGCACTGCTGAGGCGGAAGTTGATTTATGACTTCTCTTCTGATTAGTTCCCTCTGTTGCTGTCCTGTTTTAAGAACCAWTGAGACACAAGGTAGGCTGGATCTGCAATGGTGACGACAGGCATGTCAACTTCATTGTCAGCAGTACCCAACCTTTCCTCCATTCTGGGGACTGTCGTAAGATGCGACCAGGATCTGCTAAAGCTTTGAATGCTGAATTAGAGAATACCCTTGCATCATGAACCCGACCTTGCCACCCGATGCACACATCTGTAAACTTGTACTTGTCATCATATACAGCCTGCAGGATTACTGAGTTCCATCCTTTTCTGTTGACGTAGTCGGCGCAATATATTTTGCATCTTTATCACTTTCTGTATAACTGATATCACTTTCCTTAGCTCCTCGCCTGTAGGAAACTTCAGAACACATGGAAACGTGTGTACAGATTGCATAACACACTTCATGTACATGTACTACACAACCAATCCCAAAGAAATTACCAACAAGGCGATAGTCGACTGTTGTTGCCAAGTAGTAAATTGCAACCGCTACTCGGTGTTCGGTTGTCAGAGTATCTCGAATGCTTTTTTAAGGATGTGAGGATGGAGCTTTTCACAGAGGTGTTTGAACATGTCTCTTGACATTCTGAAGTTATCCTTCCACTGAGCTTCATCATAAGGTGGTACAGTTACTCCTTTTATTTTCCCAAACAATGCGGTTTATAGTAGTAGTAGTGATGATCCAACGCACAAAATCAACGTTTGGACGAATCGCTTCCGTTTTCTATCTTTTGACAAACGTCTATACTTATCCATGACTAGAGAGAAGTGACAAGAAGTATCAATACCCCCACCCATACTTGCAATGTAAACGCAGACATAATTTTGCCCTTTGCTCCTGTGGGTAAATTTACCCCCGGGGGCAAAATACCCATGGGGGTAAAAGGGGTGCATGTAAACAAGGCTTTAGTCACAAAGTGTAACTTATGGTTTAGATATGCCCAGGATCTGATGTTTTTCAATAACAAACAGACAACTCCCTTTCACTTAAGTTCCCAGTAGAATAAGAAATCTAGGAGACCAGGAGAAAAGCCGTTACAAATTATGGTTAAATATACCCCACAAGACTGTATGGCAAGACAGACAACGTCACGTTTCCCAGCACTATTCGAACAGATCATGCGTCTGCCTACATTTCTTGTCGAATATCTACAATATCAAGAATCTTGCTCAAAGATTAAGGTACGTGTGGGTATAGACTTCCCAAATTTTCTGCTTGACATATGGTGAATATTCTAAATTGGACGCTTCGATGACAAATAACTACGTTCTGTGCCATTCCCTATTTTGACTTGTATAATGTCCCCGTATATATATTTCACGGGAAGAATTGGCTTGCCTTACATGTGTGTGTGTGACGGATGGAGCTCGGATTTCGCGCAATGGCATCAATATGTTTTAGTACTGACTGAGTTTTGTTTTACGCCGCTTTTAGCAATATTCCAGCAACATCACGGCGGGGGACATGGGTATGTTTAAGTAATGTATAAACACATTCTACTGATACAGGATGTTTGAGTTCGGCATTTTAGCAAACTGTTTTGTCACTATTAGTAGTATTTGGTTCAAATGTATTCTTAATGGTACTTCATACGTTCAACGAATGACTTTCTCACAATCCCGCACTTCCACTAGGCTGAACGTTGTCCATCGCTTGTTGTTGATGATGCAAGTGCTATATGCAAATTGCAGGAATCCGGGGACAGTGCCGATTTGTAGTAACGTTCCACGTTAATACAATGATTTACGGGTTGAAAAGAGCACTCGGATAACCATTGCCAAAGGAGACAACCTGAAAAATGACCGTCTTCACCTTAAGAAAGTGCTTATTCTTGTCGAGCGACGATTCATAAACCCTGCCTCTGTGGTTAGTGTTTGTTGCACGTATTTGTGTGTGTGTTTTGGTTTGACTTCATCATCTTATAAGTTCCTGTTTTTTAACGGCGAATGTATGCAATCGGATCGATTCTGCTTTCAGTATGAAGGTGGAAATGGGTCTTTCGCTTTTATCTATTAGTGTGTGTTCCTGTAACATGAATAAATGTGTGCTAACAGCGCCATTTATCTTCCCATAATTTACCTACCGCATCAAGAAAGACATAGTAGCCGTTGAAACCGCCTCATCCGTTTCGTACTCAGACATATATAGTGAGAATATATCATCAGGAGGGTATGCCAAGAAGGATGACTGTCCACGTAGTTAGACTGTATAAAACCTCGTCGTCCAAACTTCACAATGTATATATTTCACATGCTTTCTAAATGCGCAGAAATCCTCTAAAGGCTCTTGCAAAACGTTCCGGGTAGTTTCATATTGGGGAGTTGGCACATCCGTCGCAAAATGGTGTCTCACTGACCATTGCCCATGTCTACAATTGCCAAAATGAATACACACAAAGTGAGTGAGTGAATTAAGTTTCACGGCGCACCAAGCAATATTTCAGCTATATGGCGGCAGTCTGTAAATAATAGGGTCTGGACCAGACAATCCAGTGATCAACAGCATGAGCATCGGTCTACACAACTGGGAACCGATGACATGTGTCAACAAGTCAGCGAGCCTGACCACCCGATCCCGTTAGTCATCTCTTACGACAAGCATGGGTTACTGACGGCTCATTTTAACCCGGACCTTCACAGGTCCTTTTAGAAAGTGGTCAAATCTAACACACGTTATATGTTGGATTACACTTTCTTATTAAAGTGCAGATTCTAGTACTTTTGTTGGGTTGAGTCAATCCGGGACTCGAACCCACACTCAAAATGCATGACAATTTTGCATCACATACGTTATAATAATTGGGTTCGGTTTTTATCAGTTCAATTTCGTCAAAAGCAAATAACGCCACACGGAATTCTCTGATGAAAGTGTTGTCTTTCATTCTAATTTATTTTATGGTACCTTGGTTGTACCCTTAGCTATGTTTTCATTTTTATTTTGGTACATAGGTTATGATCATGATTTAAATTTTAAAATGTTAACTTTCAAATTACTAACTATGAAGGATCTTTTTCATAATATCAGCTCTCTTATAGGTATTGGTTTTTCAAAAGAATTGATTTGATTAATAACTTTTGCTGTATATAGGGATATTTTATAGACAGGTAACACATGAACATTTACTGTGTATTTAAGTGGCAGTACCCTTGACGGGGGATATAAGTACTGTAAAGTTATTATCCTCTTGACACAAATCACAGAATATCCATAGCCACCATGGTTTTTAATCGTAGAATATGTGTAGTTGTTAGATAAATGGCTAACATTACCTACAGTCGCTATCAGCTGGAGGGATGGTGTAAATCCAACTGGGCCCCATGCAGGAAGCAAATGTACTGTAGGACCCTATGGTCCCCAGTATGGTGATCTACCTTCGGTTGTTGGCGATCTATAGCCCGTGTTTTATATTGTATTGTCTTCTTTAGTGAAATGTTTTAGTTTTACATGCTAGTTTTATATTCATATCTGATATATGCTAGTATGTTTTACTGCACTTCGTTGACAGGTTTTTATTATTTACCTATAACTGTTATTAATATATAACTTGATATAGTCACGGCATGGTTGAAACACTGCCGATGTGACTTACAATTTTAACTCATTCACTCACTAACATGTTAAGGATAGTTTAACCTAGGCTTGCATCATCATTATGCTAAAACTTCAAATGGCAATAGTTACATATCACGGATAATGAGGAAGGTAACTGAAACATATGGATTCTTTACATCAGGTTTATTCAGATCATCATATACTTCGTGACAAATACACAATAAATACATCATAACAATGAATGAGTGATTTTAAGTTTTACGCCGCACCCTTCTATGTTCCAAGTAACATAGAAATTGAGTTTGGACCAGACAATCCAGTGATCTATGCAATTGGGATACGATGACAAGTGCCATCAAAGTGAGTCGCGTCTTACGAATGGGTTACTGAAGATCAATTCTAACCCGGATGTTCATGGGTGATACACCATAACAAGCATGGTCCGTGTGTTTATCACATGTTTTAAAAGCTCCTCTACTTGTTACATCGACCGATCGGGGTATTGATCTTCAGTAATGTGACAAAACACGTCCAGTAGCCTCGGCCCCGTTCCTCAAAGCGATCGTAGCGCTACGACAGTCGTAACTCCCATACTTTAACATAGACTGCTACTGAAACATACATATCTGTTTTCCTCTTAGGACTTAAAGATTAAAGAGGTGCGAACAGTCTCGTAAAAATATCAGTTTAAGCATTTGTCGTCATGCCATCTCTACTCACAATCCATACATTTGTCAATGCCGCCAGTGTTTATGACAAATTACAAATTGATCAGGATGAAAAGAAACCCCATCATATGTATCACGTTCCCGGTCAAATAAATTCATACCAGGATTGTTTTTTACGAGCTTTAGTTCTGACTACGTGTTAAAGAGTGCTGTTGTGAGATCGATTATGTTCTACAGCGCTGGAAATGTCAAATAAAGTGCCACTCTTCAGGCACAACAAGTTGTCACAGCTGTGGGTGACGTCTTTGACAATACACTGCTGTGTTTTGTGGTTATGTTAATATTTGAAAAAAAAGAACCTGGAAACTTTCAATGAGAACATCACGTACACTACCATACATAGACATTTTATAGAAAATAAAAAAACATTTCCTTCCCCATGAAACATCTCTTTTCCTCATAACCCAACATCTTGTTTCCTTGTACACGACACCTGAAGATCGGCCTTGTACTTGGTCATCAGCAACCATGCTTGTCACATGAGGCGACTAACGGGATCGGGTTTTCTGACTTGGATAACCCATGCCATTGTATCCCGATTGCGTAGATCGATACTCATGCTGTTGATCACTGGATTAACTGATCCAGACTCATCACTTCACTCATATCACTTCATATAGCTGGAATGTTGCATCACACATATTTGTTCTTTAACACCCGTCTTCCCCTCTGTGCGTCACCCTACTGAATATGCGTATCGTTGTCCACGTCTTTATTCTTTATTCTCCTCTATTGGTCACTTGGATTCCTCTTTTCAACATGTTATTGTTACCGTCTGTGTGTCTGATGTTCCTCCATGTCTTCTTGTGTTTGTCCACGCCTTATCTTTTGTTGCCTTTCCGTCGCCCGCAATTTATGTCCCTTTATCGTATCGTTTGTCCCTTTTAACGTATCGCATCTTCGTGCCTTTTGTACACATCGCCTTCATCCTTCTACAAATGAGCGACTCATCTTACGCACGTGTACCTCCCGACAAGGTCAACATACAACCTGCTAGCCCAAGAGCTTCTGAACACAACTTGCTACAGAATGGTCTATGATTCCATACAGAAACAAGGGCGAACATGTTGAACTGTTCCCATTACCATCCCATTGCTCCCATAATTTACCACCTATTGATGCGGTTTGCGTTGAATTCAGTGCTTGAACATGAGACGATGAAAGAATGGATATTTATATGTTTGCTCGTTTAAGTCTTCGTTGGTTGGATTTGGGTCAGAACAGGAACATTACTCACCAGACCGTTTTATACGTCTTAATGCAAGCAATAGCACCTTGATCACATCGTTTTATTTACATAAACGTGCATCTCTGATGCATTTTTATGGGATCTGATACGAGAATAATATGTGGATAATTCTTACACCAGTTCCACTAATGCTATTGATTTGTGTAGTGGTATTTACAAAGACATTTAGCCTGTTTAATGAACCACTATCAGAGGGTATTACTGGCAACTAATATCTGTTTAACGACGACAGTGGCGGACGTTTGCGTCTCTTTTAGAACTTTCACCGCTGTAATTCGTACGTAAAAACGCAACACTAAGTTCACTCTTGAATAGGTCAACATGAAATAGCTTTTACTTCAATAGCTGCACTTCCCATACACCGTTCATTACGGACCCGTCTTTCCTAGTGACTAGCCAGACAAAATGTTGAATTATTCGATCGTTGTTCGTATCCAGATGTTTTTGGAACCCAGTCAAGTGCAGCCCTGGAAACCTGCTTGTTTTTAAGCAACAAACGAGAGTGAAACCGTTTTCTGACATGAGTTATGCCGATGGCGATGATGCCGGTAAATGATGGGGGATCGAGACTACGTGTGGATTGGTGAATGGGAGTGAGTGAACACAATAATGGAGGAGGGCATCAGGAATTGGCTTCACGCAATTGGATACAACCATTTGTTGATTCGAACCAGGACATTTTGCTTGTTGAGATGACACTATTCCACCGCCCTTCTTGAAGGGGACATTCTTGATATAATTTAATGAACGCTAACATCAATACAATTTTGTTTCTTTTTTTGTACACTGTAGCTAAATTGTAACGTCATTATCATGTACAGATAAGACGTTCCTTCAAGCAGTGGGTGGCTCCGACGTCACAATATAAGCTGCCGCATTCACTCATACCAGGAAATCAGCTTGGCGTAGAAAAGGAGATTGCGAAAAAAAAGACGTATTTATCATCCTCCAATTTGTTGCTTAACTGGATGTTTCGCTGTGGCTTTGTTCTCCAAGCCAGCTCGTTTCCTTACAGATCTGTCTGCATGAAGGTCCGGTTTCCCTAGACAGTGGCTCCAGGCTATCTGCATCTCCGGAGACAGAAACTGTAAATTACTGTCCAGGTAAAAACTCGGATTTAAAGCATCCATGTCCCGTATGCCCTGGTAGCGGAGTTGATATCTAAGTACGTCGGATGTGCACAGGTAATTATTGTATTGTACAGGGTGTTAGCAATTTGTAATTTTATGAAACAGAAAGAAATATGCCGTTTTCATTTCTCATCGTAGCTACGACACCAGATGAGGGTTTCTTTAGTAAATACAGCTTAACAAATGTGTTTGAACACGTGTTGCGGGAGGATAGGTGTTTCGTGAGTAACAGTAGTATCCATTTCCATTAAACATTGGACCGTGATAATTTACAATTCCCGATATCTAGTGATCCATGAAAGTGATTATCTCAGATATTTTGCTTTCTACGTCCCGTGGAATCTGTTTTGGTAGATAATCGAGACTCATTGTCTTCCGGGGTTGACCTTATATCCTCCTCTTAGCGACGCATTAATTATTTCTATGTCTAACAGACGTGATCCTCTGAAGCTAATGTCTAATATTTCGGTTTAACTTATTGTAAAACAGTGTCGCAATTGTGTTTCATTTTACTCGTTAAGAATAAGAGGTTAGTGGTGTGCAGGCCATTACATTTACATGCTTTTGGAGTTAGTACTAATCTGGAAGCCTCTAGAAACCAAAGATTTATCTAGCATTGTGTGGATATTTCTGGTGCTCTTAAAGACGCTATCAAGTCACATAACATGGGACCCATAGTTGTGTGAAGATCACATTTTCATCTTTGAAATCCAGGAAAGGCCTATTTAGGAAACTTGACGACTGAATATTATCACCACTGACTTCAAAGCATTTACCACTGTTAAACTGTTTTGTACTGCTATTAGATTTTGTTCTACCATTCTATTTTACTCCCGTTATATTTCACTGGAAGTAATCTGTATTTACTTGTAAACCAAGCTTTTATAAGATATATGTTAATAGTATATGACTCTTCCAGGATGTATAGTGTATAAGATTTCCTTAAAAGAAACATTAATTATACTAGTGGTGGCACGTGGCCCTGTGCATAGAGCTCAGGTCACTTATCAGTTGAAGTTCAGAAACGGTGTTTGGCAGCTTGATTCCTGAGAGTTTCTTGGACATTAGTCCTGCCCCACAACGAGGCACATGTGATACACGTGGTCTAACCTTAATCAAGTGAGTTTGTTCACAATTGCCTCTGTTCACAGAGCAGAAAATGGGTACCCGGTGGCATAAGGTCATCTGACTATAACATTCTAGCTTATAACATTCTAGCTTCTAGGTAGCTTGGGTTATCCAAGGTAATAATATTCAGATTGTTTGGGCGCTTCGATCATGCATGGAGAAATGCGCCTGATGATAAATGGACTATTATATGTTTTTTCCTGTCCAAAGAAACGGATATATAATTTAGAAATATTCAGAGATTGACTCTGAAGACGACTTTTGTATGTCGGACTAAAGGGAATTATTAATGCGATGAACGCACCCATAAAAAGGCTTATCACTCACAGCTATCACGTGTGCATAAAAAACACAAAGAGAATTCCACTGAAAGAAGTGAAAGAAGCTGTAATTCAGTATACATGCACTTCAAAGTTCATCAAGGGGATGTTGTTTTAATCAATACTTTTAATTTAAAGAATATATGTGAAAACGGGCCATTATGCTACTTTTATATGATATAAAACATTGAATAAATATCTCTCATGGTCATATGTCAGAAGTATAAATATCAACCAAAAGATGAAATTATGAAAGAAACATAATGTATTTGCAAATTATGTATAGACATAAGAATACTGTTTTTAATAAAAGCAGTGGCATCCTAAATTGATCGACAACGTAGAGACACGCTGATTGCGTAACTTGGAAGACGGACACAATTGACTATGTATATATACAAGATTTTATTCATTTACTGAAGCTGTCATTGTTAGACAACGAAAGCCAGAGAAAAGACTATGAGTGTTTCTGTGATTATCTAGTATTTTTACTGTCCATCGTCGACAGGTTTTACTCTTGAAAATATATTCACTTTTTATTGTATAAATTGTTTTCGTCACGATATGGCTGAGATATTGCCGATGTGACGTTAAATATTAACTCACTCACCATATGAGTGTCCTTGTAGATGTGCATGTTCAGAACTAGTCATTTGTGATGACATTTTTGAATAGCGTACCCTGTACCAATCTATCGTAGGAAAAGGATAATGCCACCTATACGTGGAGCACGTGTTATTATGAATTTTGAAGTACTGCCATGGCTGGTTTTGTCTCCTGTTTTTTCTCTTTGGTATCAAACGTCGAGCAAGCCAAATCAGGAGTACATTTATCACTCAAGACCAGCAATCGAAACCATTATTTACCATGCCAATTCTGTGTGCAATTAGTCCACGAAGGCAATGATAAAGACATAACCAATAGTACAAATGTATGCCAGATTTTCCTCAAAAAATGTTTTCCCACAGAATGCTATATTTTAATCCGTTTCTTTTCGTGCGTTCTGTACAGCTCCAGTGAATCTTTGCTGTCTTGATGACTGTCTACAACAGCTGGTCATGATGACATGGAGCACAAAGCCTCATCTGATACATGTCACTTCACCGTCTGTATGCCAACACAAGGGTTATATTCGTATAGACACAATCAGACACTGATTGTAGCAACGTTCGGATGTTATAACCGTTAAAACTGATATGGTAACTTTATGGTGACCGTTAATTATATTATGGTTTATACGTCTGTGTCCACTACATTACATTTTAACCTCTCAATGTGTTGCTATGCATTTCAGTGATATACACCACACTGAATGTGGTTCTATTATATGATAGAATGTCTAAAGTGCAAGACGTCATTGGTGTCAAATGCAGAAGCGTTTGACCAGGCATCGTTGAGCAAACTCAGTGTTTTCGGATGAATCAAGGTTTACTTAAAGACTGTTGACAGGTGCAACAAGTGTGGACGGAATACCCTGTTTCCTATCGGTAACAAGAGCCAGAACGATTGTTTTCTAATGGCTCAGTAATGACATAGGCTAGCATCACTGTGGCTGGCAGAAAACCTTTACATGTTACTCATGGATGTGTCGTCACTTTGGCACCACTACCATGCCAACTCCTGGTGGCACACATGGTACAGTGGTCGTCGCGTTGTGTTTCAGAACGACAATGCAAGAGCAAGCATGCCTCGTATTGTTATTGAGTACCTCCAACAGGAGATCATGGCCACCTCCCCTTGGCCAGCCCTCAGTCTTGACTTGCCACCACCAATCGAACATGTTTGGGATATCTTTCGACAGAGTGTCCGTCACCGTCAAGAACAACCGACCACACTCAGCGTTCTTGGCACTGTCTGCAGGAAGAATGGGATGGAATGAACCTAGCTGACAAAGCGGATTCACGCGACAAAGAGTATGACATTTATTGGTAATTGTGAAGGACGCTTTGGCCAATCACCTGACAATATCTATTGTCATCTGACATTCAATAACAATTGTAAGTTTCAGTCAGATGTCTGTTACAATGTTAAACCCTTATCTCATTACAAATGTTGCATACCAATAGCTGTGACACCTTGTCATTGAATATCACTTAGTGTTTGTACGTATGTATGATGGACAGTAATGATAGAGTTATTTGCTAATTTGTTTACAACATAAGCCCTCAGAGATCCACACGGTCTAATAACAATGAATGAGTGCCTGGGACATACTGGCGAAGATGCGTCCATTCCGAGTTGGAAACGTAATCTTAGCAACTTTGGTAAGAAGTGAAATTGGAAAGAGGTTGAAACTATACTTGATACATGTTTTGTTGTTGTTGCTTATCACATTCAACAATGTACCATCTATATCACGACGGCCTGTAAATAATGGAGGTATGACCAGACAATCTAGACATTGATATCATATCCATCGATCTACACATCGATCGATATAACTCTGGTTACTTCTTATTTGAATATTTTGTTTCTATGTAATCGTGTTTCACCAATATCCTCCATTCTAATCGACGAGTTATATAACACTTCTTGAATGGTAAATGCCACTGCCAGTCATGAAATGATACTGAAAATACAAAATTCTAAGCAGAAATGACAAGTCTGCTTTATTATACAATAGTGACGTTTCGGCATAGATGCTTGAAAAAGTTATAAGTATCTATACCAAAACGTGACTATTGTATAATAAAGTTGATCATCCATAAGGACTTGTCTTTCCTATTACTTATAACTTCTTGAATGCCTCTTAAACAATTAAAAATTCTAAACATTCGTGTTTATTCTGGGGGCATAAATTTAAATAAAATAAAATAAACATAAACGTTTAAGTTCATTCTTTAATTTAAAAATATAAGAAATATTTAAGGAAACAGCCATGCATCATCAGTTTGCATTATAAAACGTCCAAATCAAGACAAAACTTATAAGACGCTGGTGCAGCGCTATGATTCTCTTAGGAAATTGGTATTCTTCAGAAAATATCCCTCTGAAAAGGTTAAAGTTCGGGAACAATTTTGTCTATCTGAGACTTAATTGATTCCTAAATCGAAGTCTAAGATAAATAACATAATCACTCCTCCAGACACGTATTCATTACGGTAAACCCAAGTAATAATGAATTTGGTCTCAGTTTATTGGCGAACAACAACCGATTCTTTGTTCGCAGCTACTGGAGAACGCTTCCAATGTGTATCAACGACATTTTTCTCCTAATTACACGTAAATAGCTCTGAGCGATTCTGTCTCTCATGATATGCAAGCATTTTGATAAATTGCTTAATCGGAGTGAAATGTTCACATAAATGATTCGTGTATAGCAAACAAAATATGTATTGAATAACATTTTTCGAGAAGTAGAAGTAGTCAGACTTATGATCGCCGATTTAATCACTGTGTTTTATTTAAATTCAAAAGTTAACAGGTATCGAATCGACGCCCCCAAACTTGTACATAAATTTTGGTGGCATTTCTTGTGTCCTGTCGCATCAGGCTGTGCATACAAACATCTGTCAGATGCACCATGAACCTTTGATCGTGAGATGAAATTACAGGTGGGCCTTGGTGTACTTACTTGACTGATTTTGTTCGGCATCAATATCGGCGAGAGATGAAATCACAGATGGGTCCTTGTTCAGGTTCCGGTTCGGCACCAATATCAGCGAGGTTATGCTAATTACCGATATTGTAATAAATGTTCAATGTCACATGGTAATTAGTGGTCAGTGACTGAACAGATGTTTAGAGTTCTGACCCTCCTGATTGTCCCTCGTTTTCGTCAGTGCACTCACTCACTTGATCACTGAGTCACCCACTCAGAATAAGTAACAGCAAGTCGAACCATAAAAGAAATAGGCGACGAGATTTAGCTCGTTATGTTATATTCATTGTAATTCGAGATTCGTGAAAACCTTGAATGGCGAATAACGAACGAACGTAATTTGTCTTTAGGTTGAGCTGTTGAGAGATAAATTACTTCGTGTTTTGTCCTTGAACATTCATTTTCTCAAGGGAAATATAAAGTGTGAGTATTTACGTACTTCACTTATCTACCCGGCAATCAAAGAAAAAGCACTGTTTGCCATAGCAATGTTTCCGTTCTTCACTAAGTCTAAATTGTACATAAGAGAAACTGCATGTCAGGGCAACTTCAGGCGTTATTATGAACATCTTTTCACCATGAGCCAACTTTATCTTTTTGAAAGAGGAATAACCAACGACGGCACTACCCAATGATGGACATGTACTTTATGTTTCGCCCTCCAACATATTCTCATCACCAGGTGTGAGAAAATAGACATCACATTCAGCCTGCATAGACTGGTGAACGTTTTAAAGGGGTATAACGATTAAGTAAAAATGAAGATGTTCGTTCATAACCCATAACGTCGAGAATCGAACTGCTGTGAACCGAGTTTGGGGTCATTCAAATTTTGGCAAATGTATTTTGGCGACAATTTTACCCTAACCTTCAGTATCGGTGGCACCCACAACATACAGAAGACAAATCAAGTGTTCAAGTGAACAAACATGAGAACATGTGGCTCAAGTAAAGAATAAGGAACTGGAATTGACGTGAATGTGTCAATAAAATATTGTTTGACTCAGGGCAACAATTATTTAGCAAGAGTCTTATTACACTATTGAAGTACATCAGCGTATATTATTACTTGATTATAAAAATGGAAATATATAAGAAGCATGATGTTTTCTGAAGTTGGTCAGACTTGACTTGGACAATAAAAGGTTTGGTGTCACTCTTGGAAGAAGAAATATTTCGTTGTTCGTTTTTAGCTTGTCAAATGTGTGCAGATATTACAGACAAACAGCAGATGTCAATCAAAACTGTCTCAGAAACACACCATAAGGAGTTAAAGAATTTTGATTTCATTAGTAACCACCTGTCATTTATCTTAATTTATGCGTATCTTGAAGTAGCATTGCTATCGGACGCAGAGTACTTGTAATGACGATCATTACTTATGTATATAGCATATTTCCCTTCCATGAGTCACGTGACAGAGACAGTTATATCAGCGACATTATTGGTATTGAGGACCCTCTCTTAGGTAAAAGGTGTGAATAACCAGGCGAACTGCCTCTTAAATAATCTAAAGTCTATAAATTTTAGTGTGACGATTCACAGCTTTGAATTCCATTCGGGAAAGTCCGGCTTAATGAAATGTTGACAGTGAATGCCACGTTGGTGTTGCATAAACAAATAATGCAAGTAAAGCAATGACATAGGTGACTTAAGTGAGTTTAGGTTTTATTCAAACTGAACATAAGGAATATATGTATTTCGACGTGTGTTAGAAAACAGAATATGTAGTTTTAAAAATGTTGACCTACATGAAGACAAAAACAAAGGTATGTGACCTGTAAACATGAACTTTTTCTGGGTAAACATCTCGTCGTATGAAGAAAGCATATATTTAACTGAACTATCGTAGTAATCAAAGACAATAAGGTCCATTAGGAGTGGATACTAGTAATTAAATGGGGAAACATACATATGTGTAATTAGTTAGGTAGGTGACAAAGAAGGTCTCTGACTTTTAGGCCACTTGGAAATGAGGAGTGGTGATGTTAGTATGTTTCAGGTTAATGTGCAAAACCTTATCCTATGACATGTTCAGCAAAGAATCCCAATGAACGCATCAACGCATTTTGGTGTCATATTGTCT
>VKKT01004216.1:20948-33382 GCA_008038995.1 Haliotis laevigata | reverse complement strand
CGCCGTGATATTGCTGGAATATTGCTAAAAGCGGCGTAAAACCAAACTCACTCACTCAATATTTTGTCAATGACAATGTGAATTCTTTTCTCATTTATGTATCATAACAATACTTGTCAGCATGAACCCCTTCAGTGACTACCAGCATGTACAGAACACATGGCAAATCCTTGTCACTATCAATAGTTTAACCACTTCATCTACATCTATCCGATCTATAGACTCAATCATTTACATCCCTCACAACTGACTTGTCTAAATGTTAAAACATCTGGGGTTAAATTCTGCCATGATCCTATCCCACTTTTATTGATTTGCTCTGTGACAACCGTACTGGTTAAACCCTCTGAGATACAGGAACAGAAAAATATGAATTAATTATCACCGACCTGAATCACTGGGAACAAAACATTACGCTTGTACATCTTCTGTCCATAGCAGATTCCACAGTGTTTTACTGTGGTGAATATGGGATGAGGTTAAATGTGGTTTGTGGGTGGGTGGGTGAGTCAGTGACTGAGTGAGACAGAAAACTGGCCACAAAGACATTGTTTTATCACTTAAGCGCTGAGCCACATACAGGTAGCAACAAACCCCATGTTTTCATGTCTTTTAGGCAAGGTTCGAACCACCGACCTTCCACTCTGGGCAGACACCCTTTTTACTTGACCCAGTTGAACATGACCCGTGATGAAGACTTGGTTGTATAAAGGGAAGACAAATGGTGAATGGATTCATCAACAATAAGTACATATATTAAGTGCATAGGTACCAGCCAAGGCTCCCCAGGGCGAATTTTAACATGAAGAGATGAAGGGATTAAGGCTTTATTGCCCTTTCAGTCCTTTTTAAGTAAAAAATGCTTTTCGCCAGATGAGAAGCCAATAATCAACCATAATGAACCCAATTCTAATACCTACGCCGTACCTCATGATATTATCAGATACATGTCTATATCAAGTCATTTTACAGTTGAGTACATGATGATAGCAGAAAATAATATATCTGTCTGTTTGAATGTATAGATATACAAAATATTTTCATACAAAAGTTACATCTCGTTTTTACAAACTGGTTCACTGAGCTAACCCCTTAATGCTAAACTGTACAATGTCTTGTCAGAGGCAGTAAATTTTGAATAACACTGACATCACTGTTTATACAACAGTTTATCATCCCAGTCGTCAAACCATGTGGTGATCGGAAACCAGGTAAAAACTGAAACGGAATTTCCACATGGGATAGGCCTAGACGTTATCTCACTATCACGCTCCTTATCAAACAACTATTACATTTTCATGACCTATCATGGGTGCAAAGTAACCCCATGTGTTGGACAAGACTGATATGTTTATCATCATCCACATGTGCACATCATGACAATTCAGACATAACGATATGGATGACTTCACACATGGTCCACATTCACTTCACTGAAACAGCTGTGACTGATGAAAACTACTTCCCTAAAACATAATGTGATATACAAACATGACAGAATTCAACAGAATATGTGTTGAAACAATCTAAGAAATACTAATCATTATGTGTCTCGTTACGTGTCCCTAATACTCACTCCTTCACAACTAATTAATATGATATATTATTCATGACTGTCAAACAGAGCAAACTTTCACCGGACCTTAAATACAAAACCATTCATATATATATTTTCCTGTGTTTCTGACAAGCTACAGACACCATGTCTGGTAATATTGGTTCCCTTGTCCGATATTGGATCAATCTAGTTGATACGAGAACTGATTAAACCTATTACGGGAGCAGAAATGGTACATACACACATTCATCATCACAAACCACAGTTCCATGCTAAACTGAAACTAATCTCTGTATAAGCATACCCAATTCACTGAAATCCATTCTAATCTACCATAACACTCCACTTCAGATAATGGCTATCTGTAACTAAGTGAGTGTGTTGACCTAAAAACCTAAAACAGTAAACATACAATGGTTATTCCAGCGCCATTCTTACCATAGTGTGCTTGTATCAGTCAGTCAACAACCAAATGGCACAGTGTGATACATCCCTTGTGAGAGACAACCTGTTACTACACACTGATAATCCAGACGTGTGTTACGGCAGTTAGTCCACAGTCAACTGATGTATGCTATCCCTCCTAGTGTCATCAAGCCACGGCTGATAGATGCAGCATATCATTACTCGTAAGAAGGTAAAATCAGGTCACCAATGACATCACAGGTCACAATCAGCTTCCAATCAATTTCTTGATGTCTATAAGATAACTGTTTGAATTATATTTATACTCCAAAGCACGAATGAAGCATCCACTGTCAGATGCGCTGTGTTATGTCCCAGTAACTACACGGGATAACATTCTGTCATTGTCAATATGTGCATACAGCACCAACCTCAGAAAATCAATATTGAATAACTTATCATAGGAAATCACTTAGCGTACACTGCAATAGCAACGTATGTTGCACGGAGGACGATGAAATCAACGTCTGCCCAGTGTATATATTATCCAAAAACATTTATTTACACTGTTAAACATGGCTTTCATGCCAATCCCACCATGTCAAGACAGTGATGATAGACTCATTATATATTAACCAAGAAAGTGAGGGATACGGACAACAATGCTTCTGCCCATCAAACCCGTTGCCTAGCAACCAATCAATTCCTGGTCTTCAGATATGGATTGTAGCTTTAAGTGATTGGAAAGTGAACACTTTATGCATCATTTGAATTGCTGAATGTATAAGGAAATGAGATCACTGAAGAGTGATCTAATTGTGTCATCAGGTACTGTAGGGGATGAGTGTAGGTCAGCCTCTGACACAGTGTGATACAAGATAATGTGAAGGGTACCGGTATAGCACAGGCATGGCAATCAGCGTGTGAATCTAACCAAGGTGATCGTTAACAATCAATCCAGGTATTCAAGCTTGAAACGGGAAATGTTGTCAAATATGTCGACAGAAAATGTCCCTTTGTAAATGGCCATTTGTGGGAGTTATTTTTCCATGTTCGTTTGATTACACCCACATAGTACAGCCAGATTATAGTCAGTAGGTTCAAGGGGTTCACTCTGATAGAAATACTGTCGGGAAGGTAAACCTGCACAGGTCAAACACATTTCCATCGAGTCTGGACCAAACAATCCAGTGATCAACATGATCTATTTGACATGGACCTTAAGGTTTATATATTGGAACCAACTAGAAAGAAAATAAAACAAGTGATTTGTTAAACTGAGTCCGTCTTTTGGTATAGCATGTAGTTAGTGAGTGAGTGAGTTTAGTTTTACGTGCACTCAGCAATATTCAAGCACTATGGCGGCGGTCTTTAAATAAATAATCGAGTCTGGACCAGACAATCCAGTGATCAACAGCATGAGCATCNATCTACACAATTGGGATACAATGACATGTGTCAACCAAGTCAGCCAGCCTGACCACTCAATCCCGTTAGTCGCCTCTCACGACAAGCATGGGTTGAAGACGAATTCTAACCCGCATCTTCACGGATTTCAGGTTAATAAAGATACACTACAAGTTAAACTAACATAAGTTCATACTTTTTATGTTCTGATTAATATAAGCCAAATGTATCAGACAATTACTCATCACAATAACAATATTATTTATGATTGCTTTTTTAATAAATTAATATTGCCATGATGCATCTGTTCAGGCCTTTTGTTAACATTGGCACATACAGAATCAGTACATTTGGCCTTCTCATTCAGTCCGTTTTATTGTAAAATACAAAATTAGGAGCAAGACTTTCAAAGCTTCATGTGATGAAGTAATTCCTGTCTTCAACAAAATTACACATGGAATAAATGTGTACATGACATGCAGAAATTCAGAGTTTTATCAGGAATTATACATCTGAGCAGAATGTTTATTTAATCTGAAATAAATACTAGCTGGTCTATCAACATAAAGCAGCTGGTTGCGCTCTTCGCAGGAGAGACTTGTTCTTTCAACATCTTCGGTAAACTACTGGAAGAGAGAAACAGTATGTCTTGCAAAACAAAGATATGTAGTATGTCTTGTCCAACATGCTTCATGATTTTGAGAAAATCATAGCTGATTAAATTTTACTTCTGTTATAGGCGCCGCCAACCACTTAGAATTTTCAGATGAATGAGAAAATACACTACCTTTATCATCACAGCGGTGTTTGAATTAGTCAGGATTCAAAATTTATGGTTCAAATAAACAATATTCAGATCCAAATACTTAATATATTTATCATCAAAAGAAATGGAAACTAAGGACTTGGCTTGTAAACAACCTGAAGAGAGCAGTCAGATGTCGTACAGTAAAAAGCAAAAATGCTTCAGAAAGCTAACATTTGATTGGCTAAAGCCCCACACTTCTTCCTTTTAACTTTACAGTAAAAAGGTTCAGCATTTACTTTTCATGAGCTATTAGTCAGAAAGTTATCAACTTTTTATAAGATCAACGAAATTCTATATGAAACGGTAGTCAGTGATATTAAAAAGCCTTATATCGCAGCCTGTAAATATCTGAATATTTGAATCTCGGTCTTGCAAATCAGAGGTAATAACAGTGTTCCCATTGGCCACATATGATACCCTATGATACTTGGTATATGACCAGTTGTTACCAGCCAAATATCATAAAACCAACATTTAGATGCTCCAATCTCCAGTGATGTTCTTGTTGTGACTTGCCTTTCTTTAAAATCATACCTCCATGAATAGAAAAACAAAACACTCCTTCAGGTCTGTTCATGCTGCAATCTAGTTTAATGTCTCATTTAAGTTTAATGCAATTTTATTGGAATGTACATGTATGGTGCTTGCAGCTTGCGTCCGTAGTAGAGCGAGTGATTGAGCTTAGTGTTACGCCGCTTTTAGCAATATTTCAGCAATATCACAGCAGGGGACACCATTGTAACCATGTGGGGAATCAATCCCCGGGCCTTCGGCGTGATGAGTGAACATTTTAACCACTAGATACCCTACCGCTCCTATCTGTAGTTGAGCCTGATGACGGTTTTATAGTGCAGCCCACTGAGATACCATTCCCAATTTAACATGGACACCCTACTCAGACACTGTCTTTGTGTTATCCCCTTAATGCCTAGCACCAGGCAGATAAACAACAAGTACCACCTTGCCATGATTCAAACCATCGACCTCACTCTCCTCAAACATGCTCAGACTAGTTTTTAAGACCTCATTAACATGACTGACAAAGCCTATTTCATTGCCTCAGGCTTCCACAATAATCATATCGATCATAATACTTATTTGCATGTTTACAATTTAAAAAAAACAACATGTCCAGGAGCCATGGTTTCATGACAAGTTATTTTCATACAATTATCATGATTGCTTAAACCTACATTCCTTTCACATAAATGGGACAACTCCCCAGCCATACATGTTCAATCATCTTACAGGACAATAAATCAAAAAGCAAAACAGTATAAAAACGAATGTGAGGGCGTGAGTTTAGTTTTATGCCGCCCTCAACAATATTCCTACCATATGGCGACGGTCTGTAAATAAAGCCCATTTCTAGTGTTCCCGCTGTGATATTGCTGAAATATTGCTAAAAGCGGCGTAAAACCAAACTCACTTAAATTTTCATCGGATTTGTAAATTAACCTCAAAAGCTAAATTTCATAAAAATTACATAATATAATCTGCATGTGTCTTCATTGATCTCTTATATATATAATTAAGGTTGTGTTACCTAACATCTTTATACAGTGGGCTGTTGACAGGTGTTAACTGGGACATCTTAATGTAAATGTTGTGGTATATATATACTGAAGGAAACAAATAAGGGAACACCACTTCAAGGCAGTGTTATTATTCTCAGACTCCCTCCCACAACGCTATTCAAAGCTGGTTATGAAAACTGAAAAATATTAAAGGAACACTTGAATTTTACTGGGTTCCTGTATCTTCCATCAGAATATTTTGCATCTAGACAAACTGACAAAACCTTAAGTCCCGTGTGTCATGACAAACATCCATAGAATTAAAGAAAGGAATCGTGTAAAGCAGACAGTGTTTGCTCCTCAAATTACTCAGCTGTGTAGCAAATTAAGGGATCACTTGCCCATGGCAAGGAGCCAATACAAATCTGCCAGTGTCAAGCTTGGGCAGGGCACATCCTCATTATCTCAACCGTAGGTGTTAACCTTTTAAAGGTTCACTTACATTGTCAGCAGTTATTACACAAGGCTGCAGATGAACGCATGGTTGAGTGGGCTGTTGACAGGTGTTAACTGGTACATCTTAATGTAAATGTTGTAGTATCTATTGCCTGTCTCTTTCATATACTGTGTCACTGCTGCATCAGTTGTATGTACAGTTGAGCTGTAACAATAGAATCTGTTGGACATGATATTCACAGTGAAGTTGAGTGAGTATGGTTTTACGCCGCTTTTAGCAATATGCCAGCAATATCACTGCAGAGAACACTAGGAGTGGGCTTCACACATTGTGCCCATTTGGGGAATAGAACCAGGGTTTTCAGAGTGATAAGAAAAGACTTCAACCACTTGGCTACCCCACCGATCCAGTGAGGTTAAGGTATACACACACAAAATAATTATGGTTTCATAATCCATTTTCAAAATGAATGACAGAGGCAGCCAAATCATTCTCAGTAAAAAGAAGCGAGCTGAGTTTTTGGATTGATTTTAGCAATGTTTCATAAGTGAGTGAGTGAATGAGTGAGTGAGTGAGTTGGACTTTCCGCCACTTTTTAGCAATATTCCAGCAATATCATGGTGGGGGACACATGAAATGGGCTTCACTTACTGGACCCATGTGGAGAATCGAACTGGGGACTTCAGCGTGACAAGCAGACGCATTAACCAGTGGGACGAACGCACGCACCCACGTGCACACACTCAGTGTTAACTAGGTAATGGAGGAAGAAGCAATAAGCAGCATCATAAATAAACCACTATGAGCATAAATGTAAACCATGAAACAACTTGAAAACAGAAACAAAAAATAATGGTCTGAGCACATTTCAATAATCATCTTAAATCATTCATTTAATATTATTCAAAATAACATGTTTGCCAAATATTAATGTATAGTGCATTTTATATGTCACTCATATCAATGCACAATTTGATTTTACGTCAAGTAGCATAATATTGGACCATATTTTAATCCAACTAATAACCATTTATAGCCTCTAAGTAATATATCAAAGGATTGGTAGGGCATATGTCACCTGTAATTGCCACTGGCAGAAACTGCCTACCTAATATGTTAGAGATATTGAAATAGTATTTCATGGGTCTTATCTGACAGAGCTAAGCCAGAATTATGGAAAAAGTGGAGTGCATGTAATACCCTAGACGTGCAGTGACTCACCACCTACACACATCCTTTGGACCTGCCAGTATCTAATACTTGTCTCTTTCCAATAAAATAATCTGTAAATAAGGAAGCAATGACCAGATAATCTTGTGATCAATATAAAGAGCAACAATCAGAGTTCAATGACAAGCCATGAATCAGATCATGAGTGAGTGAGTATGGTTTTAAGTCGCTTTTAGCAATATTCTAGCAATATCACGGCAGGGGACACCAGAAATAGGCTTTACACACTGTACCCATGTGGGAAATTGAACCCGGTCGTCAGCGTGATAAGCAAACGCTTTAACCATTAGGCTACCCCACCACCCTGAATCAGGTCATGAAGCCCCACCATTCAATCCATTTAGATACCTCTTGCGACAAGCAGGTTGACCAATCATAAGCTAGATCCTGACAAGCTATACTACTACTTGCTACCACTAATTTCAAAATAGCAGATAATGAAAATCAAATGTATGTCAGCAATCTGTCCTCCTTTATGCCTCTTATATAATTAGCTTGGGAGTATATTTATAAACTTCATAACTAAAAAAGGTGATATCATATATATTAGACTGGGTGTCTGGAGTATAATCCATTTATCCAACACCAACATGAGAAATTGTGTCTTCCATTGGAGTTCGGTTGTCATAGCCCAAACATAACAGCGCAAGTCATACAGGTATTTTCAGTGTAGTGGAGCTGTCAGATACATACCATCGGAACTCATTCACTGGCCGTGTATCATCACCTTACTGCGGGTAAGGCACATTCCCGGAATCAGGATATCCTTCATGCCACATTCACCTGGCTGATCTAACCTTGTCTTCAAATGTCAAGATCACCTGGATCACAACGAGAGGTGTCATATCTTTTCTTAGCAAGGGCGTACCATGGCCGCATAACAAAATGTCAGCAAGAGTGAATGGGTTTCTCGAGTATTACTGCTTGGTTACGGGCAGTGGGTTTGAGCCTGGTGAAGGGAAACCAGTGGTCAATGATGTGTACACAATAAACACTGGGTGAGGTGAATGGGTTTCTCCAGTATTTCTGCTCAATTACAGGCAGTGGGTTTGAGCCTGATGCAGGGAAGTCAGTGGTCAATGATGTGTACACAATCAAAACTGGGTGAGGTGAATGGGTTTTTCCAGTATTTCTGCTCTGTCACAGTGAGTGATATGGGTTTGGGCCTGGTGCAGGGACACCAGTGTATTTATTTGAGTGTATTTATGTCTCAAGACGCACAGCACACTGAGCACAATAACTTACATATTTGTTTTAACAAACAAGCACAGGCATGTTGATGAATAACAAAGGATGATAATCAGATTCATTTTGGGATTTGAACCTACAGTAGTTAAAGGATAACACTGTAGTGACTGACTGACTGAGTTAGTTTTACGTCGCTTTTAGCAATTTTCCAGCAATATCACGGCAAGGGACACCAGGAATGGGCTTCACACATTGTGCCCATGTGGGGAATCGAACCTGGGTCTTCGGTGTGACGAGCCAATGCTTTAACCACTAGGCTACCCCACTGCCCCAACAACTCTGTAGTGAATTGCAGAAGTTGGATCCTGGAACAACCTGGCCCTGGAACATCCTTAGTAATGTATCTATCTGCCAAATACAAAGTGAGTGAATGTTCTTTTATGCCACGGTTAGCATTTTTCCAGCTATATCATAGTGACCTGTGAAAAATAAAGTCTGGATCAGACAAACCAGTGACTGTTACTCAGCTCAGAATCATCCGTATGAGTCATTTTAGTCAGCTCTTACAATAAGTTTTGGGGTAGGGTGGACCTATTCTGACCATGAATCTCCACAGGTTGAATTATTGTACATTTTAGTTTTGCAACAAAGCTGTGGACATCACTCGATGACTCACAACCACTCATTTACTCAGAACCACTCTCTCCTACAAACCACAATCCCCCACCCCAACACCCACACACTCAAGCTCTATGAAGAGTGCAACATCACTTCTAGACAATCCTTTTCCAAACAAACAGCTGTGGTCTGCTTGCAACAAGATCAAATTAGAAACTGTTTGATCCTGTGCATAGTCTGTCCACACATATCTTTGAAACCGAAAGGTCGAACAAATTCTACCGATGGGGAACAAATGGTTTCCTGTCTTGAGAAGCTGACAACCATGCCTGCCAAACAAGCACCTCCATAGTCATCACTACATACTATCTCCCTTAGAACTGCTTGTACATGTAGAGAGTATGATGACACATTGATAAAATGTCTGCCAATAATAATCAGTCTTAAAGAAAACAGCAGCATATTTTCCAGTTGTTCAAAGAAAGAATGCATTGCAGGAATTCTTTACTGAAAATTGAATTACACAAAGAATGTTTGTCACTTAAGCTGCCAAAAGATAAAAGCTTGTAAGGAGCTGTAAGCTCTTGACAACACTTGAACATAAGAATTTCTTCACAAACTGTAGATATAATAACATATTTTATCAGCAGGAAAAACTCTCTAAGATGATGTTTGTGAGAAATCTTTCACATATTCTTTCCACTGGGAAAGTGGGCTAGCTTAACAGATCCATTCATTCATTATGGACTTTAAAAACATACTGATTATTAGCATGTAATTAATTTCATACAGTGATGCTTTAACCACTACACTACCCTACACCCCTGAAGAACAGAGAACTTAGTCTCATGGGAGACACAAGCATTGAGTACAGGGAGTTCATTCCAATCTAGAATCCAAGGACGCTAGCGGTGGTCCGATTAATTGAAATAATCGAAGATTGGTCGCAGTGACTAAACGACCAAGCAATCGATCATGCTTTCTCATAATCGAACACAAACAATTCTGGAAAACTTTTTGCATTAACAATATTTTTCACAAGGTTGGTTTTGTCTGTTACATTTCATAAGCACTACAAGCTCGTTCCAAGTCATGATTGAATTTATCTTAATGACTCCAAAAATTAATGTTCCTAACATACTAGTCATCCTTTAAAGATGTGCAATTTGCAAAAGATAATAATAAAAAAATCAAAGAACTACATGTATTTTTCTTTTTGTTAACCAGGAAAAATTCATAAATGATGCTAACCAATTATTTTCGATTATTGATCGGTTGTAATGAACCAATTATCAATTTTAGGATTTTAACCAATTCCCAACACTAAAGGACACAAACATGAAGTATGGAAAACTTGTTCTCATCCAGAATCTTCAGAAACAAAAGAATACAATGAAAGTCTGATAATAACTCATTTTGATGTTTTCCTTCATGTGAAAATTTTATCAAGTGATTATTACATGGCATGGAGAATCTTCAGAAACGAAAAGATCACAATGAATGTCATGATCACTCGTCTTGATGTGTTTTCATGAAGAGATATAATTTCAGACAAATTACACCCAAATAAACACATGACTTCAACTGAGCATTTCTTTCACGTTTTTTTCTCAAGGATCACACACAGCATGCAAGTCGTGGTTGTTACGAGGCACCAAGCTAATTTCTTTAACAGACACCAGTAAGTGGTTGAGTGTATTTATGTCTCAAGACCAGATGCTGGATCTCATTAGGTTAAGTAATCCTGCAGGCAATATTTTATGTTTTATGGCATTTCTGGGGTTTGGCATTAAGGCATGCCCCATTTCATCATGTTCATCTCAAATGAAAAATTAAATGAAAAATTAATCGATTACAGATCATTACCATTTGCTCACTCTATAAGTAACTAAATTATTGAGTATGGCTTTATCGGGCTTTTATCAATATTCAAGCAATATCACGCAGGGTCCAGTTGACCAGTGGACACTTTAACCACCATTCTGACACCCCACCCCATGCTAAATAAGACAGGCAGTATATATATCTTTAATTGCCAACTTGGGGAGGTAAAATGGGGTATGTCATGAAAAGAATATAGTTTTACGCCACATTTAACAATATTCCAGCAATATCACGGCAAGCAACACCAGAAATGGGCTTCACACATTGTGCCCGGATCTTCAGCGTGACAAGTAAATGCTATAACCACTAGGCTACCCCACCGCCCCAAAAGATTACAGAACTTAAAAAGTGAGAATGATTGTATTTAAGAAATTCAAAGACTTAAATTCAAGGTACCACAAAAACACGCATACAAATTATAGTTAACGTCAATGAAAGAGAACCTAACCCCTTCTCAATTGCTTCTAAAAGTCTATTAAACACAATACTACAATCAACTTAATCAACGACCTATAAAATTAATGTCAATCTATTTCGTCTTAGAAGTTTGTGATAAACCTTGAGATATCATGAAAACATGATACTTTTATGATTCACCTGCGGAAGGGGAAAAAAAGCGGCCCTGAAACATCATACACATTAACGTTTCATGTGTTCATAATTCATCATACACTTTTATAACCTTTCACCTCATTAACTGAGCTCAGATGAGCCAGTATAATCTACACTGGAACAGTCAAAGCAGTGGGAAAGCCTTGCAACTAGGGTACAGTGACACAAGCTCGGGTAGGTAATAAATCAACACATTTCCAAATCAATGAGCTCTTAAGTGAGTGAGTGAGTTAAGTTTAACGCTGCACTCAGCAATATTCCAGCTATATGGGGGTGGTCTGTAAATAATCGAGTCTGGACCAGACAATCCAGTGATCAACAGCTCTTAAGAGCAGTGAGTGAGTGAGTTTGGTTTTACGCTGCTTTTCCAGCAATATCATGGCAGGGAACACCAGAAATGGGCTACACACTGCACCCATGTGGGGAATCAAACCCAGGTCTTCGACATGACTAGCGAATGCTTTAACAACTAGGCTACCCCACCGCCACTGCTCTTAAGAGTAAGTGAACTAAGTGATATCAGTTGAACACTGCTTTGAACAGTTAAGATACACAACAGTGTCTTTAAGCACAGATATAAGTACGAGTAGTTAATTTGGGTTTAATGCCACCTTAAGGAGGGACAAAACCTGAAGGACAAAACCTGAAGGACAAAACCTGAAGGATACAGGTCTGACATTTACCATTTTAGTGACTGACTGAGTTTAGTTTTACGCCGCTTTTAGCAATATTCCAGCAATATCACGGCGG
>VKKT01004215.1:37322-47491 GCA_008038995.1 Haliotis laevigata | reverse complement strand
GCATGAGTCAGGATAAGTATAAAATATCAATTTTACTCCAAAAATTACATTTTGCAGACATGTTTCCTTTGTTGACTGCCCGGGGCACGACATTCTTATGGCAACCATGTTGAACGGAGCAGCTGTTATGGATGCTGCGCTTCTTCTTATAGGTGAGGGAGTCAAGTTTTTACATTAGCGTTATTTCAGCCATATAGCGACTTCTTATGGGTGAACACTATTTGCAATATGAAGATACTGAAACTTCGTTGCCATAGTTTCTGTGTATTCAATACAGTTCATCGTCTAGTGGACATAGTCTGCGAGGAGAGTGTAAGGACAGTGGGTTGATCAACGACCGTATTATACTAATGTAATTGGAGTAGTGGTTAGAGGGTCTGCCTGGAGGGTGGATTGTCATCATACCAAAAGACGTTAAAATATGGTACTTGTTGGTCCCTGCCTGGCGTGCGGCACTAATGTGTACAACAAGGACTGGTCGGCTCGGAGTCAGTATAATGTGTCTGAGTGGGCTATTCATGCTTCACTGCGGCTTAACTAGCTTAAGTCTGGGCTTCTACAAACAGCCACACATACACACATGCACATCGTCATACAAGGGCACAGCTTTGTGGGTAAATTGAAGAGGGGTCTACTTATAGTTCAGTACTGTGTCTGATGGGTGTCCATGTTAAACTGCACAATGCAGCTCAGTGGTCGAAGATTTGATTAAAAGGATATGGTGGTCAGGGCCATGTTGTCACTGTGAGGTCACCGAACCCTGATGGCAAAGATAGTTGTTATAGATAACTGGATGGTGTGGACCCTCATTCTGATTTAATTATAAACAGGCAACCGTCCTATGACTGTAGTATGACTGTGTTTGGTATCAAATAACCAAATAAAACAGATCCAAAATAAACATTCCACATCAACCTTTCCAAAACTCACAGAAGTTAACCAGTCTGAGACTACAAAATAGGCGTGACTATTGAGGGGGAAACAACTATTGCGATAGCAATAGTCTGCAATGCTATTGCAATAGTGTTGTTTCTCCTTGAATTGTCTAACCTGAAGTCTTTTCGCAAATGTATAGTTTATATGAAATAAAAACAAGTTGAAGAAGTTTCAGTCTCTTTTAATAACTGACAAGAAACTTGAAACCCAGATCAAGTAAACAGTTAAAGCATAAACTCAATGAAGCTGCAAGTCTGTACCTAGAATAAGGCTTAGTCTCTGAATATATATAATTTTGATAGTAACAAACAAGCGCATTTATGTTGAAAAGGAGCCCCAGGGAGACCAGAGATCCTGAACCTGAGGAAATCTAGACTTGCTTTATTTAGGGCTTTAGCACTGCAGAGAGGGCTTAGCAGTAGGGAAATTAATGTGGTTCAGGGACTGTGAGACAGACTAGTCTGTACCCACACATCCTGTATTTTGCGCTGCGCATTTATCAACGGAAGTCAATTACTAAACTATTAATAGTCACACATACTATTGATTCATAAATAGTTTTTTCATTTCTTCCATCAATTATTTGCTATGGGAGACTCAACAATTGCAATCCATCAATAGTTTGATTCATCATTACAGCCCTACAACTAAATTCTACGAAGGACATGTAAATCACTTGGAGGTAGTACTCACTGACACTTGGCATGTGTGGATTATAAATCAAGTTCTCGACACTTTTAGTTTAGGACATATTGAAACTGAATAAAAATGTGACAAATGTAAACTACTCAAGTATTTCGTTTGTTTGAACAGGACTAGTCACTAGCTCTAGAAGTAATGTCTGCCTTAGTCCTCTTCAGTGCTGTTGGAGATATGGAGCATAAATGACCTGACCAATGTGAGCTGCTGTTTATTGTTGTTTCACATTGTTTCACATTTCAGCTGGGAACGAGTCCTGTCCTCAGCCCCAAACCTCGGAGCATCTGGCAGCTGTGGAGATTATGAAACTGAAACACATCCTCATCCTCCAGAACAAGATAGACTTGGTCAAAGAAACACAGGCCAAGGAGCAGTATGAACAGATCCTAGCTTTTGTTAAAGGTAAAAATGTGGTGGCAGACTTCATGTATTATCCAGAATTTTCATGTTTGTGTTTGAAAACACTTGTCCACAGACATGTTTTGAAAGTAAACTTTGTAGGGGGTCTGATGCTCTTACTATATTTATTAGTCCAAATAGGTATAACAGACTGAAATTAGAGTTCTCTTTGAGTTGATTATAACCATAGTTTTCAGTATTTTTGTTCAGTGTTGGCATTTTGAGCTATTTATCCAGGTGAGGTACACCTCATGGGTTTAGTTTGAGATATGGATACCACTTATTAAACCAATTCATTTTTTAGAATGCTTGTCAGCAAGGGTTAAACATTTTAATGAAAGTACTGCCAGTATGATTTGTCAGCCCAATGGACTTCACTTAATTGACCTGCATATAAAGAATCCCAATTACTGTGAGCTTTTACATGTTACAAGTTAGTTATACTGCTAATTATTATTCTACTCAGAGACACCAAATCCCTTCTTATTACATAGATGTATGTGTCATAGCTTTTCATGTCAGATAATACTGTAGTATTATGAAAGAATCAGGTAGACTGCACTTTACGAGGCCCAGAAGTTTACCTCATTTTTGTTTATTCTAGCGAGGGTTAGGTCAGGATTAGGGTCCCGAAGGCAGGGACCCAAAAAGTGCAGGTGTCCCAAAGAATCGGCATTTAACTTCTTTTTAATGGTATTCAACAACACATTGCGACCAGAAAGACAAATATGAGGACTGGTTGGATGAACTTGCTGTGATATTGTTTTCCTGTTTTGTGTGGATTGTTGATAACAATTTTATTCACTACTACACCTGTTTCACATGGGGCAATGGGCCTCAAATTCATTACTGGGGAAGCCGCCATATAGCTGTAATATTGCTGAGTTCAACATAAACTAAACTCTATCAATCAGTCATTACTGGGGGTACATGGATACGCATTTTGACGCTAGTACATATGCCACACAATACCTTGCCACATGCTACAAACCACCTGGACTTACATGCATCACTCCACCTTGACACACGCCACATACAACCACAACATGGCATTCATAACATGCCACACCCTACCTTGCCACTTGCCACAGACCACCTTGACACATGCCACACAGCAGCTTACCACACACCACATACAACCACAACATGGCATTCATCACCTTGCCACAGACCACATACGACCACATGGCATTGATCACCTTGCCACATTCCTCACACCACCTTGCCACAGACCACATACAACCACATGGCATTCACCACCTTGCCACATGCCACACACCACCTTGCCACAGACCACGTACAACCACATGGCATGGATCACCTTGCCACATTCCTCACACCACCTTGCCACAGACCACATCCAACCACAACATGGCATTCACCACCTTGCCACATGCCTCACACCACCTTGCCACATGCCTCACACCACCTTGCCACAGACCACTTACAACCACAACATAGCACACATCACCTTGCCACAACATGCCACACACTACCTTGCCACAACATGCCACACACTACCTTGCCACAGACCACACACCACCTTGCCACACACCACCTGAGGAAATAATAGATGCATGTGTCATGGCTTATCATGTCAGTCATTACTAGTGCTGGTATTGGCATACAACCTGCGATACGATGCATCATCAATGCATACAATATATTGCCAAGTATTGTGCACTGAAGCTGCGATACGATACAAATCTCGATATAAGGGTGGCGATACGATACTAAAATCTTGAATTCTAACATCAACTATAAAACACCTTAAGATCAAAACATAACCATTTTAAAGTATTTCGCCAAATTCCGCCAGTGTTTTTACAATGTTCATTCGTAAATGAGAGAATTAAGTTTATACACGGACTTTGTGAATGTTAATAAAATGTGACCGCTATGTTTGACGCAAGGATTTCCGAGAAACTTATGAAGGGAAAATAAGTATGCATATATTTTAATTATCAAACAAAAGTAAATCTTTCTTGACAGCAATATTCAAAGTAAAACATTGATGTATCGTGGCCCATTTGAAGTATCGTATCGGGATATACAACAAAGTAAAACTTTGTATCGATTCACTGTATCAGCGGCCCATGGATTGATGCATCGATGCGTATCGATTACGTAGTCATTACTGGGGGTACATGGGACCCCTAGTTTTGTAGGTGAAGTTTACCAAAGCTCTGATGTTCTCCGACATAACGACCTGACATCTATTTGTGTTTCAGGTACAGTTGCTGAGGGGGCACCTGTTATTCCAGTGTCAGCTCAGCTCAAGTACAATATAGACGTTGTGTGTGAATATGTCGTCAAGAGTATCCCCGTGCCAGTCAGAGATTTCACATCAGAACCAAGGCTAATAGGTCTGTTTTCATGGCAACTGAAAAAAGCAATGTTGTTACCCATGAATGCCTGCAATAACCTACGAAAACAAACTGAATTTTTTTGTTGGTTAGAGAAATGGGCTCCATTTATCTGTCTTGTTTCTGAAGCATAACACCTGAGCCTTGCAATATCTTTTTAAACTTTAAAATCTTTCGTACATAGAAAACAGTTTGGAATTCCAGGTTACGTATGATTCTGAATTAGGTTGTCGAACTTGGTGAAAGAGACAGACGTCTCTCTTTTCACTGTGTTTGTTGAAATCCAAACAAAGCATTATATATAATATCATTGATTGTTTTGCAATTTTGATTCGAATCATTATCAGTGTTTATCATTGATCATGTAAGAAGTCAATATGCACATCTTGATCATAAAATTGTCAATACCTGCTTTAAGTAAACTTTTCTATTTTTCAGTTATCAGATCATTTGATGTCAACAAACCAGGATGTGAGGTCGACGATCTCAAGGGGGGCGTGGCAGGTGGAAGTATCCTTAGAGGTGTTCTCAAGGTACGTAAACCTCGACCTATATTATGACTTTTCCTCAAAGCAAAATAGGTCCATACCAAGCCTACAATTGGCTGTACATAACAGCCATTAATCCTGATGAGACTCACTTTGACTTTGAGCTGTCTGGGGTAGAATAGGTTCTATGTATGTCAAGGGGCACTTTTCAGGTGAAAGTATCTCAAAATAAGCATAAGGAGCTTGCAGTTCATTGTGCAGAGTTATCTCCCTTAGGTGTACCAGAAATCTATGATTTTAGGTTTGAATCAGAAATTCGCCCATGTATGTTTCCAGGTTTTGTCGGCACTATGAACAAGCTCATTTCTTTATGTCGTGTCTTGGTCTACAGGTCGGGCAGGAGATTGAGGTGCGGCCTGGTATCGTGTCACGTGACCAGGAGGGGAAACTGACGTGTCGGCCAATCCTATCCCGAATTGTTTCTCTGTTTGCTGAACAGAATGACTTGCAGTATGCTGTTCCTGGTGGGCTTATAGGTGAGAATATGAATCCTTGATTGAATATTCTTGGATGGTTAATAAAGTTGGCCGAGATCTTAAAAAGTGAGTATATTTTTACGCCGTTTTTAGCAATATCCCAGCAATATCATGGTGGGACACAACAGAAATGAACTTCACACATTGTACCCATGTGGGGAATCGAACCCTGACGAGCGAACGCTTTAACCACTGCCCCTTTAAAGGTAGCAGAATTGTCAAAATATTTTCATGGCATGCCATTATTGCCTGTGGAAATGAATTTTACTTTAGTTTGCCTCACACTGGTGAGCAGTTACCCCATCACTTTTGAAGAGGTGGTATCCCTGTCCTGGTGAAAAATAACCTCTGCTTTTGTGAAGAGTTGCCCTTGCCCCTGTGAATGATTTTCCCGGGTCTTGTGAACCCTTGTTTATCATCTTGAATGAGAACATTTCTGCCACAGGTCACTTTTCTTCACACTAATTTCATTACAAAAATAAACAAAATTCTCAGCTCAATTAAGGCTAATATTTTATGACAAAATAGGTGGTCTTGTTCTGTATTATTGTCCATTATCTGGAGTGGTGGGGTAGCCTAGTGGTTAAAGCGTTTGTTGGTCAATCCAAAGACCTGTGTTCGATTCCCCACAATGTATGAACCCCATTTCTGGTGTCCCCACCATGATATTGCTGGAATATTGCTAAAAGCGGGGTAAAACTAAACTCACTCACTCACTGTCCTCTGTCTGTTCCCTTATCTTCTAAGAATATGGTTGAATGGTTAGTGTCATAATCCAGTCATATTTCTACCTTTACAGGTGTTGGTACCAAGATTGACCCCACCTTGTGTCGAGCTGACCGCATGGTTGGACAGGTGCTTGGAGCAGTGGACGCCCTGCCAGACATCTACACAGAGTTGGAAATCTCATTCTTCCTGCTCCGACGACTCCTCGGGGTCAAGACAGAGGGAGACAAGAAAGGCGCCAAGGTCAGTAGTGGTGCATCAGCCAGGCATAGGATCAATGTCATGGCAACTTAATGGATCGGGTGGTTAGGCCTGCAGACTTGCTTGAGTGGATGGCTGCTCGTAACATCTATCACTGGTTTAGCCTCTATTATAGTCCCCATAGCTTGAATATTGACAAATGTGACTTCGAAGAGAAACACACCAAGTTGAGTATCCAACCAAGGGAGGTAATTGACATCTTCATTTCAATGACACATAGGTGACCGACACCTGCTCTAAGTCCCTAGTATTTATTAAATTTCGTGGCGGTGGGGTATCCTCTTGATTTTAAAAATTGGCATTTGATAGGATAATATTTAACCATGGCATTAAAGTCTCTTACTTTATATTGGTCCTGTTTCATATCTACAGACTGATGATAGGTATACAAATGTATATGTGAAATATGTTAATTCAGATGTGCAAATTTTAAGCTGAAACCTGTGGCTGAATATTGACCTCTAAGCAGGCTAGGAAATTGCTCAGCTATAAAAGATAAAGTATTACACATTCATATTCCTGTAATTATTAAGTTTGAAGTTCACATGCAAAATTGATTTGTTTTGTACAGGTCCAAAGACTGGCAAAGAATGAGATTTTGATGGTCAACATCGGCTCGCTGTCGACTGGAGGTCGTGTGTTGGCTGTCAAGGCTGATTTGGCAAAGATCGGCCTGACGAATCCTGTATGTACGGAGATTGGAGAGAAAATTGCCCTAAGTAGGAGAGTTGAGAAACACTGGAGGTGGGTAGACTGGTTGCATTATACGTGTATTGTATAGTGTTGCACATTGATGCTTTACATTAAATCAGAGTGAGTGAGTTTAGTGTTACACTGCACTTAGCAATATTCCAGCAATATCATGGCAGGGGACACCAGAAATGGGCTTTACACATTGTACCCATGTGGGGAATCGAACCTGGGTCTTCAGCGTGACAAACGAACACTTAATCACTAGGCTACCTACCCCGTTGTATGGTGTGTGCTGGGTAGGGCTATATTGGGGTGTAGACAGGGGTGTTGGGATCTAAACCAGCAAGGCCCTACCCTGTAAAGATCTGGGTTAGAATTTATCTTCAGCGACCTATGCTTGTCAAAAGCCTTAACTATGTCCCAATTGAGTAGATCGAAGCTCATGATGTTTTTCACTGGGTTGTCGGGTCCAGACATATGGCTCCAATATTGTTGAGTGCAGCATGAAACAACAAAGTCTATTTACTTGTTTGAAGGCATAAACCAGACAGCTTGGATCATGCTTGTAAAACAGATTCCAGGATCGTACAGCTCGGACTTGATTATTTTAAGGTCTTCATCATATTGCTGAAATGTGTGATCAATGCATTAAACAGCAAAGAGATGATATTTAAAGGTTGCAGTTCAAATTGTGTAAATTTGGATCACTTGGTCACAATGGTAACGTTCCAGAACATTTTATGCATTCCTTGAACAACTGTTCTCTTTTTCAGATTGATCGGATGGGGTCAGATACGAAGAGGCGTGAAAGTAAATCCTGAATCTTAAACTGCAATGTTTTAGGACTAAATTAACAAATTTTCCGACACTCGAGTGCCTGAGTGGTCATAAAGAAACGGCTGAACCAACTGACAGTGCCATGATAGAAGCAAGCATCGCCATGGAATTTACCAAAACCTACATCATGTTTCTATTTAGTTAGACGTATTTCAAATATGATCAGTCATGTGATGTTAGAGTATGACTGCTCGACAGTTAATGTACATACAAGGATTCAAGGTTAAATTTGTGATACTCATTATTCATTGCAATTTCATTAACTGATTGTTCCGATTTTAACATCACCTAGAAATACATAAAAATTTAGAGAAAACATTGATTTAATCATTTTTCAACATCTTTATTGATGAAAAGTGTATTAATTAATGTATACTATTCAAAGAAAGTTAAGACCAAGCTTTTATTATTTCTGTAGTTAATGGATTTACAACAGTAATACATAGGGATGGTTCTTCATTAACTTTGAGTGGTATATTACGTCAAGCAGTTCCGATGGTTTTATTTAATTTCTGTTCCCTAATGGCAAAGGTATGATGGTTTGTGTCTGTAACTAAGCAACACTGGTACATACCCCAAACCACAAACAGGTAGTGACCGACCGCCTGCTGAAGCTGAGGACTGAACAAGTTGACACTATCTGGATGTTCAGGAAGAAGTTCGTCTTTCTGATTGTTTGAGTCCTAATCAATGTTTATGTATCCTATAATTCAACATTCATGTGAAAATAAATTTACATGTAAATTCTGTAAAAAAATAGTTTTGGTTCTTTGTAAAACTAAATGCACATAGATCATGAAGTCCAAAGGTTAGGGGGAAATGCTCCTTCCTGGGGCAGTAGGTGGGGCATGACACCGACAGTTGACTGGCGCTATGCAAGTGTCCAGTCTACGCATGCACATCACGTCACATTTTTAACCTGGGTCACATGAGGCTTCCTACTGTTTTGGACATTCTGTGGTATTAACCCTTCAAACCAGCCCTAAACAAGACCTATATATACTTCCCATCAAAAGTTTACTCACTTAAAACACTCACTATAAGTTATGTATATATATATCTATATATATGGTTACATTGAAGATTTTTTTTCTCCACTAACTGGGGGGGTGTACCAACTGCAAACCCAGCCTTTCTCACAAATTGCACAAAAAATATATTGCCTGCCATAGGATTGCGGGTACTGCACGTCCGTTCTGTATGCATAGCATGAAGCTTCCCGAGGCATACGCAGAATATAAAGCAGCAGCATCACGACCTTGCTTCGCAAACGAAGATCTGTGAAGGTGGTGGTCGACGTCGACCGCAGGCACGCTCGTGGCCGATAAGGCCAATGACGAACAGGCAAGTACGACCGCAGGAGCCGCAGGTGAAGATCTGGTCTGGGTTTGGTGCTGAGGTTTCGGGGTTCTTCTTCCTCTGTTTTTCTTTAAACTGGCCCTGCGAGCGTCTTCAAAGGATAAGACAGCCTGGTGGGTGGTGTAACGCCAGACCTCGTGGTTTGCAGCAACGGTCAATGTGACAGGCACCAAGGTACCCCATCGCCCCTTTTTAGAAAGGGAATAGCGGTGCTAATTGTGACATATAAATCGGTTCTGTGTTGCACAGTCATAATAGCACAGATCCGTTAGAATTGATCTTCAGTAACCCATGCTTGTTTTAAGAGGCGAATAACGGGATCGGGTGGTCAAGCTCGCTGACTTGGTTGATACATGCTAAACGTAACCTCCAATGACGATCTGTTAACAGAAGGCGTTTGATGATTCTCCTTGCCCTCAACCAGCATGTCTCAAAGGTTTCCTCACAGTTCCTATGGAGATCCGTCGACCTGGTAACCACAGACGTCGCAGTTCGTTGCTCGACGCAAACGGATGTCGGCACACATGTCGTACTAGGGCATGCACTGTCTTCACGCTGTGAGGTCACTGGTGGTGTTCCAGACCTGGGCCGATCTCTGACTTCGTTTGTCTGCCTGTACTATCTGACCAGCCGACTGACGGCAGTGTAGTGGATGTTCAGCTGACGTCCAATCGCTCTAAAAGTCATTCCAGTTGAATGCATTCCGATAATTCGCCATCTTTGAGCTTCAGTTATCTTTCTTCGCGCCATGATCATAATAATAATAAATGTGCATTTATAATGCGCGCAATCCAGACAGATATGCCAGCTCAAGGCGCTACAATGGGAATGTATAAAGATAAAAGTCAGGGAGTGTTGAGTGGAGTTAA